>JAZGTJ010015358.1:0-13438 GCA_036877575.1 Botia almorhae | reverse complement strand
CTCGCTGTGTCTCTGAGGTGGTAGAACAGTAGAATGTTTAGCAGTACAGTAGGAAGAGTTTGTGTTGAGCGCTTCAGCTTTAATTCTCTTGTTTTTATATTTCACTTCATATTTTCATTCCCTTTTTAATTTCTCTCTGGGAAAGCTGGTCTGAGGGAACAGATGCAGGGATGTGTTAAAGAGAAACGTTCAGTTCTTCTTGAGGATGCTAAGTTCACAACAATGCTAAGCTAATTATTTTATTGAAGGTACTAATCGAAGGCAAAATTACTGTTTTTATTTAAATACTACACCTTTAAAGGTTAAAAGAAAAGGAAAAAACAAACACACCACACTGAAGATATGCAGGAATAGGCAAACAATACCTGCAGATTTTGAAACCTGTAACACATTCGCCTCAATAAACTCATAATTTACTGCTTATCAGTACTTACTAAGGTAATTGTTGTTGCATTTAAATGGAAACACAACATGATCGTGCAGAATAAGGCATTAATGTGTGCTTTGTATGTACTAATAAACAGCCAATATGTAAGCTAATAGACAACAATAGACAACTTGTTCAAAGTGTGAATTTGTCCCCATGATAAAGTGTACCAAAATGTGTAACCACTGGACGTTTTGCCCTCCCATAATGCATCAGAGGATTTGGGAAATTAAGACAATGGCTTTTTGTGTAAGTACTATGTCTGAGAATGTATTTATACTGCACTTTAAATTACTTTATCAATGGTTTTGAAGTACACACTGAAGGACACACTCTGAAAACCAACATAATCAATTTTCATTCCCTGCTAAAACCAGAACAGTTCCTTGCAGCGTTTTGGCACAAACTCTGAGGTAAAACTCTAGCAGAAACATGCGTTTTAATATATAGATTGTCCAAAGTGTTTAGTACACAATACAGACATGGAACACACTGTATAATGTCAATTCTCTCTGTAAAGTCATACATCTTTGTGGAAAATCTGACTGCTGTTTTTTGAAGCACTCATGGAGGAGTGTGTAAAGGTCTACATGCATGTCAAAAGTCTTCATATGTTTTCAATAACACGTACGTGATTATGTGTCTGACATATCTCTGCTCCTGCCTGTGTTTCATTCCCACCTATTTATCAAATATCAGGCCCTGGTAACCTGGTATCCATGACAACCCAATTGTTACGGCGATTGCATCTGTCCAATTAGTTGTGGTTTGTTACCAAGAGATCTCAGCAACGGGACTGGAACAGAACTGATTAGAGCTGAGAAAGGAGGGTCAGCACTTTTCTGTATGGGGGAGATGGAGCTGTAAGTGCGGCTCTAGAAACAGAGATCCTCAGAGACACAGTCTGTCAGGGCTCAAGGGGTAAGGAGGGGTCACCAGGAAGCCTCTGCCTCTCATTGGCTGTCATCTCCACTGAATGTCATTGGTGTAATGAGTGACAGCAGCATCAAAACCCAGAGACACAGCACGGCCATCTCGTAAATGAATACTGCCCTTTAATTTGACCTTTGACCCCGAACGTGGGTGCACGATCAAGTCCTAGAGATGTTTCACACACGTCACTGGTAATGATGATTGAGAGGCTCTAGACAGACTAATCACAATCCTGTCCTCTCTCTTTCTCTACTACACACGTACACACACTCCAAAAGTCAGTATATAGAATGAAGGCGTTCCTAAATCCAACGTTTAATTCGATTAAGATGATTCATTTAGTTGATTTCTCATGGCAGCATTGATAAATCTCTTGCTGTTTATGATCATTTCATGATTAGTGGAAAAATCTTAGAGATTGGAAAAACACAACTAAGTCAAGTTATAAATATCTAAATACATTTCTATACATTTAAATCTGTTTTAAAATGTTCTAAATGTTTTCAGTTTATGACCTGCAACGCTTTTTGTCATTGTTTTTGATCAGATGACATTGTTAAGGTAATAATACCACCCACATACACACATACAGTAAATGTTGAAAGGATTTACATAAATTGGAATTTAGATAAACACAGATAAACAAGGTGTGTGTGTGTGTGTGTTATTGTCATTGCACGTGATCCCATAGCAGTTGAACTATGATGTGTGTGTGTGTGTGTGTGTGTGTGTAAAAACACAGAACGAGATGGAATCCACCATCATGTTCTTGACAAACTCCTGACAAATCAATGTCTCCTTTACAAAAGCAATATTGACAGTTCTCACATTTACACTCATCACACGCGCATGTGTGTGTGTGTGGTGTGTGTGTGTGTGTGTGATGATCTATGGGTGCGTTTCAACTCCCTATGGTAGAGCTTCAGTAAAAACAATAATAAGGTCTTAAACAAAGGCTTTACTGTAACAGTGAAACCTGCTCCTCTGCTCTCTAAACCACTGCCACCCTGTCCATCAAACTCCAAACTGATCTCAGGTCAGGCCTCACACAATCAGCTTCTCTCTGGTCATGTAACTATGAGAATAGCAAAGAAAGGCACAATTATAAAACAGCCTTAAAAGTTCGAGAGATTTTTTAATGCAACCTTGGTCCAACATTGGTTTATTGTTTTTGAATTCATGCCCATATTGAAAATCTGGGATTCAAAATGTAATTTACAGTAAACCTGAGAATACACCTGGTGATGTAAAAGAAACATGATGATGTAAAATGTGGATTATTTCTAAATCTGCACCATTTTTATTCAGATAAAACGCAAAATTACAAGCATCGTCACTAACAGTCTTAGATTTGTCACCCTGCCTGTGAAAACCCAGTTAAAATCACTTTTTTTGTGATTTACTGTATTTTATATTAAGATATTCAGATATTGACACAGTAAGAGGTGAAAGACTGAAATCATAATGAATTAATGATTGAAATCAAACTCTGATGTTCGTAATCCCATCACTAGATTAGGAACTAGATTAGCCTAGATTTCACAGACAGAGTCACTTTTGTTTGGACCACACTGTATAGCTGATCAAAGATAAAGTAAATAACCTGTTTATTCCACCAGAGGTCCTCGTATCCATGCTAACTTTAGCAAGGCTGACATGATGATAAGCATACCTACACCATTACATCTTTTCAGCCTGTCATCCTTTAAACTTCTCTTTTCCTGTCTCTCTCTCCCTCTCTCTCTCTCTCTCTCTTTAGCCTTGTTTCTTATTTCTCCCATGCCTCTCTCTCTCTCTCTCTCTCGGACTTCATTCTCTTGCTCGCTCTCTTGCTCACTCTCTCTCTCTATATGTCTTTTATTTGTTCTTTTGTTTGGCGCTCTTGCCAGATTGAGATTACTGTGTGATGTTATCTGAGCGTTTGGGGTGTGCTCAGTTGTAATCTGGTTCTTCGTAAGACGCTAGAGAGCAGAAATGTTTTCCCATAAATCAAAAATAGCATCCATATGGATCGCTCGCTCTCTCTCTCTTTCCCTCCCACACATGCACACAGAACGTATCACATTTTTTGTGTGGATAAAATCTCAAAACAAAAATCCAAACAAATCCAAACAAATTTCCAAGAAATTAATCTTGCGCTGCAGGCAAAGATGAATCTGAGGTTTCTGATTAGAGCGCCGTCTCCAACATATTCACATTTTCCATGATCTTACCAACAAAAACAACTTATGCCTCATGATGTCTGCATCTCCTGAGACCAGGGATGAGGTTGCTCAATCACCTACACCCTTCAGCTGCGCCAAAACTGCGGAAGACTTCAAAAGTTCAGCGCACGATTTCCAGAAGTCGAGAGAACAGGAAGTCAAAGGCTTCCACTGTGATGTCAGTGATAGAGAGACGGTCGAGTAAAAGATGGAGAACGAGGAGCAAAGGTCGCAAGATTTATCGCTGTTGTCTGAGAGAAAACAATGATGGAGTTTGGATTCATCTGAGGTCAGTCATTTGTTTCTCTGAAGGATTTTGCTAATCTCACAAATGAGCCTGATTAATGCGACAATCTGAATGCTTAAATTCTCTAAAAACTGTATTTCCTGCCTCCCAGGAAAACGAGCCATGACTGAACGTTCTCTCGTGGCAAAACATTCACAGAATAGTCAGCATGACAGAGTGATAGACAACAGAGAGCATGATTACAGCATCATTAAAGGTTCGGTTATGACACTGAATGCAGCATCAGAAATGTGTTTGGTTTCTTCTTATTAGGTGTTATAAGACGACGCCAGGACATCCCTCAGCCAGAGTACATCTGCGAATGTTTCATCAGTTTCATTTCAAATCAAAGTTTTTTGATGAAAATCATTGTCTTACACACCCAACATTCAGGCCAAACAAGACAGCAAGTAAACATTCCCCAGCTAAAAATTTTAAGTTGTAAGAACGTAATTCCGTAATCTTTCCACCAAGTAACAAAAATGTTAAAAATGTCATTTTGAATATTCTAGGAGCATTCAAAACATCCCGTTTGTAGGTTGTATTAAAATTCTTTTTTTTAATTCTGTAACGTATTTAAAATGTTCACTCACAACTTAAAAATTATGTTTTTGATATATGATATATACTGTTAAAAAGTTCCACTGACATTAAAACGTAAACTTTTTGATAACTTTAAGAGAACGTTAGCCAACATTCTGAGAATGTTTCCTGTTAGCTGGGTCCCTCTGAGCTTTGTAAAAAACCTTGGAAGAAACCAAGAATATAAAAGAAAACTCATTCTTCTCTGGACAGCTTTGTAACAGTAACTGTTTCAGTGTTTGTTCTAATGCAGCAATCAATACACGCTGAACTAATAGTCAGAAAACAGACAGAGGGTCTTTCTATTAAAAAGACACTAGACATGATAAAGACACTCGCAAATACTTTTTTAGGCATGCGTGTGTGTATGCATGAGCACAGGTTCCTCCGTATCTACTGGAAGTTTATTCAGAAACAGATGCCCGGTGTGAGCTGTCTAATTCTTTACTGATAACCGTAGGAAGATGAGTGTTGAGCTTTCCCACACTGCAGTGCAATACCAGAAACCTCAGCCAACTGGGTCCTCGCTCCTCTGTGTTTGTGGGTGTTTGAGTCATTGGCCAAATGAGACCTCATTCCTCTCTCCGTTACCCATCAATTTTAACGTCTGCGCTGCCAGGCCGTCCCGCTGAGAAAACATCTCTAGCCTGTCTACATAAATACAAACCGAAAATAGTTTACTTTATGGTTTAGAAAGGTAACAAGATACAAGAACTTATCTTTCTGAAACGCTGCTCCGCTGATAGTTGCTGGCGTGCGCGTATCTCTTCGTCAACCGTGGAGTAATCATGGAAAATGTTTAGAAACTCGTCCTGCTGAAGTGAACATATTTCAAAGCTGCTACTAAAATGATCCAGAGAGAGAGAGAGCGAGAGAGAGTCTAAAGAGATATGATGAAAGGCAGAATGAGAAAAAAGGGCGAGTTAAAAGTCAGAAATGTGGTGACGGCAGTCTCGTTCATCTGTTCAATTAGACGGCTAAATTGTTCCCACATTGAGACTGAATTACAAATGGCTTGTCTTTCAGGGACGGAGCTAATGAGCTTTGCTGGGTTGCCCACAGTGTTACAGCCGAGGCAGCAGCTATTACTGTACAGCTCTCCTCTAATCTGACCCATTAACTTTGTGTACACACAGATCAGTGGGCCTGTTTCTGCGTGCTGTGGACTGTAATGATCCACCGAGCGTGTGTGTGTGTGTGTGTGTGATGTGGTCAGGGTTGTTGAATCGACTGCGGGTTGGCGAGCGACGCCGTCCACCTCAAAGACTCTTTCAAACAATCGACTGCAAAATCTCCCTGACTGCATTGACCGCAAAAATTAGCCAAATAACAGCAGTAACGCTAGAAAACGAGAGAATGAGTTTAAAATGTAAAGCAAAAAAGGTGAATGTACTGAACTGTTTTCAACTGTTTGGGGCTCAGATGAGTGCTGTGATAATATCTATCTAAAAAAGAGGATAAACAAGGAAAGAAAACAAATGTATTAACATATACAAGTCGGTTCATGTACTGCGCCCGCAAAATGGTCAAGTGTCGACAATTATGCAAAAATAAGATCACACTGCTTAAACGTAGAGTTGGCAATTTTGGAGTGGCTAGCAACAGCAAGCCTAAGATCCCGCCCTCCCACACCTCCTCCAACAGAGTACAGAGGTATGCAAATATATAGTCTGACAGGCAAGTGGGACATCCTATCATTGCATTCGGACCAAATGCAATGACTGGATTAACATTTTATGGTCCTGCATCTTCCACAGAAGATATCTAGTTAGATCAATATATTTAGATAAGTTACGGATTGCTATCAGGATGTGAAGAGACGTTTCACTAGCATAACAAATAATGTTCCTGTATAAAAAATCACGTACCCTGTCTTTAAGGTTTATCATTAAAAGACAGAAAGAAACTAGTATTGAGGCTGTTACCTTACTTGGTAAAGGCACAAAACATTCCAACATACATGTTGGATTTTGCTCCTTTAAAGGCAGTTCAGCTGGTTGGGTGAATGACATGTTGCTTCAGAAATGCGGAATGATTTTCCTCTAAAAGCATTCAGATGGGATTAGTCTCATCAGAGATGACTGGAGCATTTGGCACTGATTCCTTCACACTTAACACAGCCACCCAAACCTGTGCGTTTTACCTGATGAGAATTCCACCCTCCGCTGCCACTTGGCAGCCCTGGATTTGTAGCTCTTGGTTCCGCTCCAAGCAGGCGAGTGATAACGCTGTGGCAACAAGCCTCTGTTTATTTCCTGTGAAAACACTGTGAAGTGGGGGTCACTGGAATGCAGTCCAGTGTCCGAGCTCGCAGCAGTACAAAGCAAACATGCTCCAGATTTGACCGCCAGCATACTTGAGGCCGGCTAATGTTTTTCTTTGCCCCTTAACCAAGCAGCAAATCAATCCAGAGCTACTGCTAGCAGCTGCAATCTGCGGTCTGTTATCAGCCTGACTGATCACACTGCCTCCACACACTTACACAGAGTTTACAGTGGACCTGGTTCTTGTGGCTCCTCCCCAGACTGACCTCATGTGACCATTTGCTAATTGCATGTCATTGGCTAGCATGTTTCTTATCTCGCGTCTAAACAGTCAATTACCAAGGTACAGTTTGATGCAAGTTGTGTATTTTTTGTATAGCTAAACGTGTCAATCAGTCAAACCAAGTCCCCAGCTAACAGAGAATGTTCCCAGAACATTGGCTACCATTTTCTATAAGTTTTCTCAGAGAAACAAAGATAACCATGTAGAGAGAAAGTCTTGGTTAAAATACTGTCACGTTGCTACAAATAAACTCTGATATCACTCATGAAAAATGTCTGATAGTTAAAGAAGTCAACTGTGTTTCTTCAAACAAATCATAAAGGGCTATAAATTTAACAGGCATTCTGTGCAGGTCTAACTCTGTGCGGGTCTAACTCTGTGCGGGTCTAACATTTGGGACTTCATATCCTGTAGTAAAATACAGTAACATTAACATACATGTTAACACAGTTTACAAGGCARTAAGCTCCCTCAGGGGAACCAGTGACCTTACCCACAGACTAAATCTATTAAAGCCCAGTTTGCTCTATTAGAGCAAACTGCTTTGGAATAGGACACACACACACACACACACACACACACACACACACACACACACACACACACCACAGTCCTCAGCTGGTGAGATCAAGTTTTTTACCTAAAGTTGATTTTCTATGCAAGAATGCTAGCAAGAAAATGTCCTTAGAATGTTGCGTAACATTATTTATATAGTTATTTAAATATAATTTTTTTAATAAAAATTATAATTAAGTTTTTGCAGTAATGTAAGTAGAACTTTTATAACGTTATATATTCTATATCAAAAACATTATTCTTAAGTAGTTAGTGTATGAGAAATGTATGAGAATTTAAAACAGAATTTAAAAAAAAATGAAAACGTTCTCATAACCACGCAATAATATTAATAGAATGTCTAACAAAATGGACATTGTGAACATTCCTAGAACATTCAGAATACTATTAATGTTTTTGCTAGCTGGAACAGAGAGCCTTCTCAATACATCAGGTTTTACCCTGCTGTGTTTCCTTCAAAATTAACATCAACTTCTAGGAAATTCTCCTGATGTAACCCCAAAAAAATTGGCGACAGGATCACATATCATGGGTCCGTCTCAAATATGACTTGATTTCCTTTGGCTGTAGACCTGTGTTGAAGGTTTGTTTGGGTGAAGGAGCAGAGAATCAAGGGAACAGCATTCACACATGAAGCTGTTTGGACAAACATCTTGAGGTGGAAGTCATGGGGGAATTCTGCCACGGGTACCAAACTTCCCCAAGACAATCTGCAAGTACTAACCTTTTGTGAGACAGCAAAAATAGCCACAAACACATTAAAACAAATGATCAGAAGTGGCAGAAAGCAGCTGGTTCAGAGCACGTTGATTCAAGCCTTATGTTGGATGTGGAGATGATTAACCACAAAGGAAATGACAAGTGCAGGAAGAGTCAGGCTTTGTCATCTTTCCCCGTGTGGCCTGGACAACACAGCTAGGTAACCAAATAAAACAACACCATGATCAGGATCAGCATTATGTCATACGGAAAGTGAGCGATCCTCCTACAGCCTTTAACTGAAATGAAATCCTTCATTAGTGCAGCCTGGGTGCCAAAACCTGCCACAGTCTTACACAGGAGGGCAGGTCCTGTGGTCACACTGGGAAATGCTTTTCCAATGTCTTAAATCCCCCACATGCCAAGAGCCAAACCTAAACCACAGCAGTAAGAACACAAATCAAGAGGCTTTACATGCCAAAAGCTGCCATTACCCTCAGCTACCGTCGGTAAATATGACACCACGTCAAGACAGTGTGGGTGGAAATCGAAGTACACCAAAATCACATGAGTTGTGGTTCATATACACCAGTGCCTGTGTAATGCCAGGTCAAATTTAGATCTTACAGCTTTAATGTCCCTGGACCGACAGAAAAGGGTCAGCGCAAGTAGAGTTCTGTGAATTCCACTGAGCCAATGGGAGGGTGAAACAATTTTGTTCCTCATGCTAAGCCAAAATCATTATCATGGGGCAGATTTTAGTGGAACCGGAGCCACAGAAACAGGGTAGCTCTTTGCCTTAAGGTCAAAGGTGACATGTTGAAGTTAGGTCTAATTTGTAATGCATTTGTAATGTTTATAAATCGGTTGCCATAGTGTCACCTCCTCTAACTTCATGTCAAAAGACAAGGAATAAGGCAACACAAGCACTGCAGGCCACATTCATCTGTAATTATTTGTGGTGGTGTTGAGCTACTCTGCTTCTATGCTAAGAACTGCACGGCAGACCCAGCTAACAGGGAACGTTCTCAGAACATTGGCTAAAGTTATGTTCTCTCAGAACAGAAGTTATCAAATATGCTTTGCAGTAACATTAGTAAAATGTTTTGATGTTATATGTCATATATCTCAAAAATGCTATTCTTAGGTTGTTAGTGGAATGTTTAAAAAGTTTTTTATGTTTTTGTTACAAAATAAAATGTTAGAGAAACGTTCTTACAACCTTAAATTGTTAGCTGGGTTCGTCCAAGCAAGCAACGGATAGACAGAACATTTACTGCCCAGCATCAGCTTTCTTGTCTTCAGGCGGAGAATTTTATGTCTCCTGACTGGTCAATAATGTTGGAATTTATGAATGCGCTCTACAGAGAGTGGACTTTACACAGCCAAGCTGCTGATATCAGCGTCAAAACTGAGTCCAGATCCAGAATGTGTGTTTCTTGAGGTACTGGTTTCAGACCAGCATGTGATACTCAACACCTGACCATAAAAATTACACAGGAAGCATCAAAACCCCAGGAACACATCATCTAAACACAGCTAACAAGGTTAAAGAACGTTTCCCTAACATTCCTATTAAGTACCAAAACTGTTAAAAAAACGTTACCTTCTAATGCTCTAATGCCAGTTTTTTTTGTATTAATGTTAATGCTTGTTTACAAAAACATTTATCAAACTATTTTTAATTCTGTAATGTTTCCAGAACATTCCACTACCTTAAGACTAACACTTTTAATATGATATATGAAATTTGATAAATTTAAGATTTAAGACTTTTAGAGAATGTTGGCTAACGTTCCCTGATAGTTTTGTTTTTGAAGTCACCCGAAGAAAATTAAAATCATTAAAAAAACACATCATTCAAAGCCGTGAGGTAAAATAAAATCATTACCTGTTCCAGCAACACCTGTTCTCCAGTCCTTCTCTTTTTCATCCCTCTCTTTCCCTCCTCCTTCTCCTGCAACAGGTCCTTGTAAACAAAGTGCTGAAATCTCTCGGGGGGTTGAGTATTTTTACGAGCCAGCAYRTTGTGATGAATATATCAAAGCCCTACTGGAGGCTGCTCAGCCTTTTATGGGCTAATAAATTAGCCTGGGCCCTGCTGGAGAACACACTGCTGCCCAGGGCCGAACCACAGAGAAGACCGGGCCCAGTAAGATAGTGGATAACCGTGGGGAGCACTGACCAGTTGGAGAAGCTTTGGCTTGTACAGGTCGGCTAATGGCTGCTAAAGATTATTTGGACCGGCAATCTACAGAAAAATCTATAGGTCAATCGTTTCACTGACACTGACATTTTTTTAATTTAGAGATCTTGACCACACAGATGTTTTTAAGACTACTTGTAGACAGTGTTGGAGGTACACAATGCACCTTATGTTATCAGATTAATGGCTCTGTGTATCATTTTATTTTTTTTGACGTGATGTATTTTGAGTGAAATGTCTTGAGGTTTGAGTCTTAATGTTTTTTAAAGCTACAATTAATCCTTTTTGCCTCTCTATTGCCACATCTGTTCGAACCATAAAATTGCAGTTACTTTACATACTTTGCATATGCTGGTCAAATGAAGCCAAACGGACATTTCCTGTGAAATCTGACCCAACCACTCGAATTATAAATCATTATTATAAACTTTCAGTTGCGAATCGGAGTAACATGAGACAGTTTTGAACACTGATCTGTTATATACTCTGTTATAACACATTTTGGTTTATTTTTAACCAGAAAAGGTAAAGATTGCGGCTTTAACGTATCTTTTATTATTACAGTATATGTAATTTATTGCTGTATTTATATAAAGGATAAAGATAATAAAGGGAGGATAAAGAGAAACTTCCAATACAATAGTTGAAGTTTAGTTATAATATAACAAAATAACCTAATTTGGGCGTTTCTTCCTTTGGAAGGATATCATTATGATATCATAATGTTTTACTTTCAGACATTAGATTCTCCAGCACTGCTTGTAGCTTTTAAAGCCAGACTGCAGTTCTCGAACAGCATATGGGCAGTAAATTGTATTCACACTGATAATAAGCAGCGTTTGAGGAAAATATACATGTGTACCCAAGCAGTTGCTGGGCAGTATCTGAGAACAGAGCATACTCCAGTGACGAAACATCAGCTCATTTGGCCGACAGATGTTTGTCTGTTCCTCTCTCATAAACGTCACATAAATGAACACAAACAAAGGCGAACAATTAAACACAATGCACTCTCTGTTGGTCAGAAAATGGGTCAGCACCTCTCCACACATAATTTCCTGCTTTTAAAATAAGGCATGTGTCCTGCATCAATTAATCCCTAATTAATACCAGTTTTCGTTGCATTCCCCAGCTGTTGTTTTTTTATAGACATACATAGTCATTTATAAACTTATGGAAACCTAGGGTGTATATAGGGCATCAAATGGGGTAGACAAACAAATGAGATCTCTTTAATATCTCAGTTGAGTCTCCTAAGAACAAGACCCCAGTGTTTTCATGTCTCCCCTAAATCTTTGGTGAAGATCTCAACAGAATCTCAAACTCTGCTCAGTTCTGCCCAGACAGGTCTGAAATTTAAAATTTCATGAATCCAAACCCAAATTGTTCCAAAAAAATCTGGACCTTCCAAAAAAGGTTTCAGTTTAAACTGTCATTTTTATTCGATGGACGCTAATGCAAATGTACGAATCAACCAGCTACAAAACACTTAAATCACCATCTTAGTCTGTATTTCTGTCGCCCTTGTAAATGATTGGACAACCAAGTCATTTATTTATGGACTGGTTACCTGTGCAGACCTGCTGCTGGTTTAGAGGGCAGTAATTTAGATCCTTATATAAACAATGCACAATGGAAAATATTATGTTTAACTTTCAGCCAGCAGGTGCAGGGGTACAAATCCCTTCTGTTAAACAACAGCAGTGAGCCTTAACTTTCCATCGTAACTGCCTATTAACAACCACAAATCTCACACACTATCACACACACCTCCACCTAATGCAATCCACCTCTAATCAACTGCAGACACAAATCATATTAAATTCCACACAACGCGACGTGACTCATAAGCTGTTTAGTGCCGCCTGGCTCCCTAAATCACGCGCCCTGGACGGGCCCCGTCGGCCTCGGTGCCAACCCACCTCCTGCTCTGAGAACAGATCTGCACACGCACAGTCGCACCTGGTTCTCCTGAAGACCCACAGAAGGTGTAAAAACCACAGGAGTCTTTGTCTGCGAGAGGAAAAAAACAGAGTGGAATGGAAGAATTGTTAAAAAGGGAAAGAAAGACAACAACGCTAACGAACAGGTGCAAGTGAAAATTAAAACGAGGTGTGCTGTTGCCTTGTAAAACGTTTTTATAGTCGGGTATCTGCTGCATGTGTATCTGATTTAGACACACTGAGAAAAAATGGTCAATAAATACAGCAGAAAAGATATAGTACCTTCTACACTTGAAAATATTCAACAAATTCTACATTTGTACTTCATTTAAGCACATTGAAACGAAATATTACTGTGGCATTTCTTCTAGTCATCATGTATCTTTAAGTAGACAAACTGTAACATTTACTTAAATTCGTGCATCATTTACTCACCCGCATGTCATTCCAAACTTTTTGCCTCTGAGAAACACAAAAGAAGATATTTTGAAGCATGTTAGTAATCAAACAACTCATTGACATTCATTGCATAATATCTCGAAATATCTTTTGTGTTTGTAAGTCGAGATCTCTGCTAGGCCTCATCTGCCACTGTTCTCTTCTCAGAAATTAAGAAAAAATAATCAATACAGGAATTAATTGAGAGGACTAATCAATATGAATTAAGACAATATATGAGTTTGGTTTGCTATATTAGTCCAGAATTTTAACCCTCAATGCCAACATGTTCAAACAAGTAAACAGACCATAATTTGTACCTCTAAAGCATTCTGTAAAGCCATGTGTTTCAGAGCAGTGTAAGCCCAGCTAACAGGGAACATTCTTAAAACATTGGCTAACGTTCTTGCAGTAATGCTAGTAGATTGTTTTTGTTACACATATACCACAAGATTTACTTTCTGTTTCACTCCTCAGAGAAGCAGGAGATGTTTTTACAGGGTCAAACAGTCAAACAAAAACATGTTTTACACAAACATTTCAACACGCAACACTATACTCAGTCAATCAACAACAATACACCATAAAGAATTCAAT
>JAZGTJ010015357.1:0-13439 GCA_036877575.1 Botia almorhae | reverse complement strand
ATTTATGTGTTTAAAATACATTCTTACCAATAAAGCTGATGGCCTCTGGGAAAAACTGTGACAGATTCTGGCTCCAGTGATCCGAGATGGGAATCTGTTTGTATTTAAACTCCCCGGCGTTCTCGAACATGTTGGGCAGATTCGGAGTCACGTTCAAAATGTACTTGATGCCGAACTCCTCCAGAATATCCAGGTTGGTGGAGTCTTTCGCGCAGCCCAGATACAGATGCGGCAGGATCTCCACGGGGAACGAGGGCTGGGGGTTGGACAGGGGGCTGCCGTCCGAGTCGGTGGCACTGCTCGGGTCCCGATCGATGTCTGATTCGATGTCAGAGGAGTCGGAGCTGATCCGCAGCCCTCCGAGCCCGAGGACCTGAGAGCTCGGGGAACTGCTGCTGGAGGAACCGTCGAGGTTCGTCTCGCAGAGTGTCGGAAACTCAGCCTGGAATTTGTTGAAACCACCTGTGAGGTTAAACAAAACCATGAGTCACAAACCAGTAAACATGCACAGATCACTTAAATGCAGTGCGATTCTCTAAGACGACCTCGAATTATTTAAAAAATGAACGTACCTTCCAGACAGAAAACCTTGTAGCCCTCGTCTTTCATTCTCCGCAACAGTAAACCCAGCACGGACCCTCCGTCGATATTTTCGTTCCACCCTCGGCTGTACTCGTCGTACAACACGATCGTATCCGTCTTGCACCTCCGCGCGAATCTCTCCCGATCTTCCCCGTTGGAAAGCAGAGACTTGATGGGCAGGTTGCCCTTCTTCAGCCGCCGGAGCATGAGGCTCGGGATGGCCACGTTAATGGCCGTTTCTACGTGCGATGATTCATACAGCTCCTGCGTCCGACAGTCCATAACCAGCAAACAGTCCTTGCGCGTCTCCAGCTGTTCCCTCAGCCACTCCACCGTCTTGCTTATAGCCATGACCGAATCGAGCTGCACGGGTTTGAACTTATCGAGCATTAGTAAACGAACGGTGCCGTACCGTAAGGACCTTCAAATGCGGAGAAAGCGCGCTGCGAGAGGCCGTGGAGTGCGTCTCAGGCCCGGTGCACTGACAAGATCCGCTCGCGAAAATAAGACAGTCTCTTCTAAAACGTCGAAACGCTATCAGTGTGTCATATAAACGCTTAAAGCGACTGAGAAACGTTCGCGTTTCGCTTTGGGAGTCAAGCGCAGACTCGCTCTACTTCCAGCCCATTCATGCAACTGTGCTAAACACGTCCGTGCGTTTATCAATGACTCACCAGCCAGCGAGCGACTGACGTTGTGTTGCGGGTTATATAACCTCTATTCTCGCTCGTGATCTCGCACAAATCGCGTTCAATATCCGATTTAGTATCGATCGCAAACGCGACGCAAAGTCACAACGCCCCGTAGTCTTATTTTCCCCTAATGTTTCTCTCGGAGAAAGCAACGCCGCGTCTTCGATGCGCACTCCGTCTCAGCCAACTAGTGAATGGATACAAGCGCTGGGCGTCTCAATGGATACATTATGTCGGCCAGCCAATCAGAGGGCGCCGAGCGCTCGTCGCCCTGGAAACGGGGCCGGATGGATCGGACCGTGTTGATGAATTGTTAATAAGTTTGTCATTCACAAAAACGGAAAGGAATTTCCGCTCCGGATCAGCGGAGCGCAAACAAACACTGGAGAGGGAAGGAGGAGTGCGCGAGAGTGGATTTGGTGGAGGGTCCGCACACCTTCTGCTCAGGTTACGCACTTGAACTCCGTTTAGACGCGTTAGTTCAGCGTCACCCATGTAGGTCGGTGTGCGCGTCGCAAGCCAAAATCACTGCTTTGCCATCAATACTAAAACATTTTACGCATTTTGTTGTGTGTTTTTATTTACTTTCTACATGAACGCATGACTAGATCGCGCAATAAAAGAAATTGCATGTGCTTTTATCGATTTTTTGCACAATTATTTTAGTATTTTAGTCTGAAAACACATATTTTTGTTTTATATATGTCATTGTTTATTGTCATATGCAGTGTGTGAGTATCATTTTAATCTTCTGATTATTTTGTTCTGCTCTGTTCCTGAATTCAATGGCAGGCGTGGCTACACGATCGCCCTAATAAACACATAAATTAACCCGTCAAAGTAGTTTAAGACCAGGTGCGAATTGCAGACCGTCATGTGACCTCCGACGTTTCTCCCCACCTCCTACAGTAAACGACCGCAGTTAATGTGTTTGTGTGTATCAACGTGCTATGTGTGCGAGCTTAAACAATCAAATGACGAATCCTTAAACAGATCTACTGAATTCTTGCGCCCATTTTACTCAGATGTCTAATGTATACTGTAGCGTTCCTGTAGCTCAGTTGGTAGGGCATTGCATTAGCAACGCAAAGGTTGTGGGTTCTACTCAGGGTGCACGTGCGCTGACAAAAGTGCATACCTTGAATGAACTGTGAATCGCTTTTATTCAAAGCGTCTGCCAAATGTGTGAACGCACCCACAACTGTATAATTGCTGTACGTGTAAGTATTGGCTTTACTTGTTTAACATGCTAAACAGTTAGTTATCTGCATGCGAACCGAGAGAAATGTTCATGCACAATTTAAAGCCATAACACAATTTTTGCCCAACCTAATAACATTTTTGGAACCTAATAAAATAACAATAAAAAATATGTTCCCATATATTAATCCAGATTACAGTAATCCAGATTATAGGGCTAATCTGATTAACACATGGTCAGACATCCAGTTTCCTGAAATGCTCTTTAATTGCTCATCAAGTGTCTCTCTCATCATTCACATGCACAACAGTCACAGAGGCTGAAGGTTTGCGTTTGGTTTCACATGCTGAAGATCTGAAACCCGACACAGAGACCAGATAATGGCCTTCATCCTGTGCCTCATAAAGATCCACACAGGGAGTCTGAGATACATTCACATTGTAATCCACTTTGGCACTTGCTTCACCTCCTGAAGTGAATTCATCCGGACGTGCCTTTGTCTTTGAGAGAAGCCCAGCTAACAGGGAATGTTCTTAGAATGCTGGCTAACGTTCTCTATTAGTTCTCTTAAAATGATCCAAAATGTTCTTGCAGTAACATTGGGAAAACTGTATAACAGTATCACATGTATCAAACACGGTATTTTCAAGTGGAACGTTACAGAATTAAATGTTTGAATAATGTTCTCATAAGAACGTGTGAAAAACTGGATGTTTCGAACATTCCTAAAACTTTGAAAATACATTTTTTAATGTTTTTTGCCTAATGAAAACATTAGGGAAACGTTCTTACAATCTAAACTGTTAGCTGGGAACTCGCTCTCCGTTTACCAAAATATCCGTAGTGTCTGTATTTCACAGGAATTAAGAATGTCAATTAATTTGTTTAATTTTAAAATGAAAAAAAATAATTTTAAAAGCCACGAATT
Source organism: Botia almorhae (assembly GCA_036877575.1). Lineage (NCBI taxonomy): Eukaryota > Metazoa > Chordata > Actinopteri > Cypriniformes > Botiidae > Botia > Botia almorhae. Next base: position 10,036 of record JAZGTJ010015357.1, on the reverse strand, counting down.
TGACACAAAACTGACATTTCTTTGGAAAGTGCACATATTCATTTTCTAACCAAATTCCTCTGCAGGATCTGTTAGATGTGTAATTTTCCCTGAAGAAGCTGCGCAACAGATATTTAATTATATTCTGCTGGACAAAGTAATGATTCGAAATTACAAATGATCGTATGAACATTGTATATTTTGTCTCCTTGAGCATTCATGTTTGAATTAACATTTCTATACATGTTAATTCTGTCGTGATATATAATGTTTTAGATAATAATTCTGGCAATAATTTAAGCGTGGCACTTTTATTTTGAAATTTTAAAATGATTTCAGTTTAACTATTGTTTTCCTTTTTCACACAGATCTGTTATGCTCGTTGAGATCAAATCGTGCTGCCTAAAAATGCATTTCAGCATTTCAGTGGCTTTATCTGTCACGCAAGAACCGACAGGTGGCTAGAGTTAAAGTTTGACTCTTTCTCAAACATTCAATCTTAATGCGGGCCGTCCAGTTCCAGCAAACTGATAACAGCCCATTCCTTCCTGCTGTTATCACAGTGCTGATGAGATCTGTTGGCTCACAAGCAAAAACACAACAGCCCTGTGGTAAGAAGACACAAAAGCTTTGTGGCGTTTTCATGTACGCAAATCCGTGCAACGGATCATTTGGAGTCGTGTAAAATTTACAGTTTTTTTTATACAAATGCATTCAAATGCCTGCAGAGGCGTGAGGTTTAGGAAAAACAAGGGTCCTGACATCATGCGGTTCTTTAGTTAGAAACAACCGTGTGACAAGCCCCTCCCCCTCTCGTGAGAGACCCTCCCAGTTCCTGGGTGGGTTTGGATGTTTTGTAAGTTTGTGCCTCTAGTCAATACCGTTTAGACAATGGCGGCTCCGCTTTTATCTGTCGAATCCATCATTCAGGTCTCTGTCTTGCATCAGGGTCTTTGTTGACCAAACCCCCCCCCCACCCCACCTTACTTGCCCCAGCTAACAATTTCTGGTTGCAGGAACCTTTTCCTAGCGTTTCATTAAGTAACAAAAATGTTAAATGAATGTTAAATGTTAAATGAAGTCCAAACCTGTCCAGTTTTGTAGCTGTTGTATTAACATTATTGCTTAGTTACCGGAACGTAATTCAAGCGTTCGATGAATTCTGTAATGTTTTTAAAATGTTCCACTAACAACTTAAGAATAACGTTTTGATATATATATTATGTATACCGTGTAACATCCTACTACTAACGTTACTGCAAGAATGTTTTTAATAACTTTGAGAGAACGTTCAGAGAATGTTAGCCAACGTTCTGGTAAGCTGGAGCATTGCTCGGCTCTGCACGGTGCTCACAAGATAAAAGGTCAAACTGCTTGTTCTGTGTATTGCCAAAGTTTCTCTTTTCCCAAATTAACTGCTGCCCCCACCTCGGTCCCTTCCCTGTTATAACCCCGGAACTTCCCGTTCCCTGTATTTCACTTCCTGTCTTACCGTTGACTTACTGCAGTGTGTATTTCCTGTATAATAGTTTCCATTAATACACACACACACACACACACACATTTAGCCATTAAAATGAATACAATTAAAATAATACTGATATTCCTAGTGTTGCCTAATTGTATATTACAAAGCAAAAGCATTACCCAATATAGCACTCAGCCTTATACCACACATAAGATAAGACGTATTGTAGCTTGTTCCAGCAGTTTCATGTGTGCATCAACAGCTAACCGTTTTTTATTTGAATAACACTGAGTTCACAGTCCTGGCAGAACAATAAATGGGTTTTGCCTCAAGCTAAGAGGAGGGACAAATTACAAGACACCCCTGGGAATCTAATAGAGGTTTCAAGGCTGGGCTGGTTTTGATGGCGCACAATAACGCATCTCTGGATCAAAACAGGAAGCAGAGCCACGAGGGTTTCGCCAGAGAACAGCAGTAAACAAACAGCCCCGGTGGGCCCTTGAGGAGGAATCTCACAAACAGGAAGTGCTGAGAGAAATTGTTCAGATGGAAACCGACCCGGCTAACACGTTTAGATTGCAAAAACATTATTTCAAAAGTTCGGAGAATGTTACAAACATTCAGTTTTTAGACATTGTATTAACGTTGCTGCTTGATTATAATTTTTTTTACTTTTTAAATTCGTAACGTTTTTAAAATGTTGCACTAACAACTTAAGAATAATGTTTTTGATATAAATGATATATAACGTTTAAAAAAAGTTCTACCGATGTTTGTGCAAGAATGTTTTTTCACTAAGTTTGAGAGAACTTTCACAGAACGTTAGTCAACGTTGTGAGATCATTTCCTGTTAGCTGGGGAGACCCCACCATTTATAGTCATTAACGAACTGTTAAGTCCCTGAACAGCATTTTAATGGCATTGATTTGCTTTTCAGTATGTAATTCCTGTCATTAACAGGTCAAGCCCTCATCTCATACATACATATGGACTTTCAGTCATGTGACTGTAAAGACATCCAGGACATGTTATTGATTAGGATACACACATCAATAAAACCATTATCACCCCACAGGATGTGCTGTGTGACCCCAATGAAACACAAAAGCTCATTGTAATGGCAGTTAGGATCATATTTACAATCTTCATCCCTCATTCCGCATTCCGAGTGAGTTCTCCAAGTGAACAATTTTAAGTTGTAAGATCGTTTCCCTAACATTTCCATCAAGTAACAAAAGTGTTATTTAGCAATGTTCAAAATGTCCAGTTTTTAGACATTTCGAACATTATTTCTTGGTTAAAAGAAAGTTATTCACATTTTTTAGTTCTGTAACGTTTCTAAAACGTTTTCATATACGTGATGTATAACTTTAAAAAAAAAGTTCCGCTAATGTTACTGCAAGAAGGTTTTTGGGAGAAGGTTTTTTAGCCCACGTTCCAAAAACGTTTCCTGTTCGCTGGGCTCAAGGAATTCTCTGCTAATGAGCTGATGATCAGGTGTGTCTGTCTGAGAACCACGGCGCTCCAGAATTCCATAAAAACCTTCATTCCAGTTCCAAGGAAACATCCCTCTCGGTTAGCCTTTCCGATACACGCCCTCACTTCCACGGAGAGAAAGTTTTGGTTTCAACACATTCCTGAAAGACAGTCGCGCGGGGCGTCGTTCCAGGCCCAGCTGTTTCCCTCAGCCCCTTTAATGGAGGTCTTGCAGATCCAGAAAATATGAGGGGAATTTGTAAACAGAGGCAGACGGGGGGCCCCGGGGTATCCTGGGTAATAGTGGAGAGAGGGCTGGGTAATTGAAAGAGAACAGGATGAAGGTTATTATGTGTTTGTATGGCGACTGAAGACTCGATGGGGTGTAATTACAGTGCTGGCTGAGAGCAGAACACTTTATATCCCCTTGCAAGTCCTAGCAGCACCTATTAGTTCGCGCCGAGACGTTACGGAACAACAAGTTTCAGAGTCTCATCTACTCAGTTTAGTGTATGCACTTGAATACTCTGTAGTGTAATGCCTAAATGCATCCCGATATTCATACTTGCGTGCTATTCTGTGCTATGCTATTTTGTAGTATGGTTGGTGCATAGTATATACTAATAAGTGTGTGGTGCACCATTTGGGACACAACTTACGACTCTCATGTTAAGCATTTAAATCATACAGCGCTGGCTTTAAAATGATTGTAATTAGTTTTATCTAACATTTTAGACTCCGTGCACCTCTATTTAATAATTAATCAAATATATTAATGCGGTAAATCGGTGTCTTTGTTTTGCACATGCAGATAAACGTCCCCTGATATCTACCTCAAGTTCAAACTCTTGCTTGAGCCCTGCTGAAGCAGAACGTGCCGAAATGACTTTGGGTTCCCCGCGAGCATTCGTTCCTGTCCTCACATCCGTAATGAGCGTTGCACAAAAGCGGCGAGGTTCATATTTAGCCTCGCTTCACAAAGACATAAAAGCTGCGCGGAAAACAGCCCACAAGGCCGGGCCACCCACCAAGGCTGAGTGTTCGTCCAGCACATGCCCATTTTTAGCCAGGCAGGTTAAACCCAATTGCGTCAACCTCAAAGAGTCTCTTAAGCAGGTTCCTTAAGCAAGACTCTGTTCTAGAGGTGCTGTTCCAGATAGCTGCTGGAGGTGGTCGATCGCCGAGGAGCTCAACTGGTACACCTGCGTCCCAGCCTCCTCACTAGCATATTCAAAGTGTCTCCTTTATTTCACTTCGAGGGGAGTCTCTCACAAAGGTCACGCTGCACTGAGGTGCGAGGATTCAAAAAGCAGTCATGCTACATAATAACAGCCGAGACCACCCACAAAGTTAGGGGAACCGATGTTTCAAAAGAAACACTGTTCGAAAATCAGATATTTGGTTTAGCCAGCTGAAGAGCTCTTGAAACAATTACTCAAGAGGCATGTAATCGTTGGATGTTCAGGGGCCACATGGTCACTCGATTTAGTGCCCTGAAAGGATTACAAAGTGAAGTGTACTAAAAGTTAGTGGAAAAGGAGAGGCTGGCACCTCGTGCATTCTTGGAGCTCAGCTCATATTTAATACCCAGACTAAACAAGTCCACAATTCAAGCACAAAGCGTGTTGCTTCTATCAGTTACGTTTACGTTTGGTTGTCTCCACCCGAACTGCATTATTCACTTGTGATTCACACAACAATGAGGCCTCAGGGCCTCTGACGCACCTTAGAGGCCCCTACCCGTCAGTTATGACTTTGGTTCTCATATTTGTGATGTAAGTAGTGTTTATTTGGACTTTAAATCCTGCATGTGCGACAAGGGCCTTGCAGGACCTTACAGAACGATAAAAATCAATAATATTGATTATTATTTTTATTAATAATAAACGGTAATAATCCATCTTGCTGTACTCTAGTTGCTCAAGAGTTTCTGGAGGCTAGACACCGAGTTCTCTTGATGGATAACAGAAGCTGGGATAATTACAGAGACTGAAGTCGGTCGGCCCTCACGGCCGTGTCGCTCGTCAAAATCACTGTCAGCATGTGAGTGTGTTCCAGCTGTCGTGGTCTGGCGGGTGTCGGTTTAACAAGAGGAAGAGGGCACATGCAACCAAACAGTTTATAGCATCAACCTACAGAACTGTGTGAAAGGAATGATGGTGCGATTTTCATATCGTAAAAATCAAACAGCAAATCTAACAGGAAACATTTTTTCCAGTGTTATTTTAAATATACACAAAAATAATTCACAGGATGAACTTAATTTTGAACCATGGCTCCACAAGCTGGAAAATGCGTTTCCTAAAGCTGCAATCCGTAACTTTTCTCGGTTAAAAATAAACGCAAATCAGTTATCGAGCGATAACTGATAATCGAGTCCATTTCTTGCAGTTAACTACAATATATATACATTCATATTTTATACACTTATATATAAAATATCAATCTCAAAATAACAAAACATTAACAAGTACTAACAAGTTTTCCCACAGACCATAAACACACTAAATCTTTGTTTTTACAATTTTGGTGCACACAACGACATTGAGCGACATGAGGTTTAATCACATCATTACCAACCACACAAGCAACTCTACAAGAGTCCAACAACATAAACATAATTCCAGTTAATTCCACCACACAATCATGGTGGTAGCTTTGAGACAGAGAGCATACCGGCCAGATCACAGATGACGTTTATTGGCCAGCTGGAGGTTTGCGTACGAAACGCGGTCATTCCAGCTCCAGCTCTCGTGCGCAATAGCATCTTAAGAGATTAGGAAATGCTTCTTAACCTGCTTAACACAAAAGTACCTCGCGGCAAACACAGGCTGACCAAATGTCACGGTCACTTCCACAACACACCATGAGTCTCATTACATTTCTGTCATTTCTGTAATTATGGTGCATTGAAAACTTATGATAACGAATGCTACGATTATTTGTGTCATGCATTTAAACTTAAAAATAAAAAGCACACAAGTAATACTTCCCCCGGCTAACAATTTTAGACTGTAGGGATGTTTCCCTAATGTTCCCATTGACAAAAAGGTTAATGTTATGTTGAATGTTCTAGGAATGTTCAAAACGTCCAGTTTTTAACGTTATTGCTTGCTTATATTAATTATTTTGAATTCTGTAACTGTAAAACATTTTACTAACTTAAGAATAACGTTTTTTAATATTATAAAATGTTAAAAACGTTCTACTAATGTTACTGCAAGAATGTTTTTAGATAACTTTGAGAAAACTATAGCCAACATTCTGGAAACGTTCCCCGTTAGCTGGGCATACACTGAAATAAATGTGCCTTAAGCAGTTTAATCAAAAAAGCAGGGAGACGGTGTGCACTGCCAGACTGATTTGTCCCTCAAAGCCCAAAACAGGACGTGGATTTGTGATAGATAAGCAGTTTTATTTGTGTGAACATAACACAACATGAGAGGTCGCGCCAGGAAGTTCATTTCCTACAGTGTGAGGTGAGAAATTCCTTCCCATCGGAAAGCAAAGTCACAAATGAGATCCGAGCAGCACCTCAGTTGTTTCTCCTTCACAACAATCAGAGTAAATAGAAAGCAAATGCAGACGTTTGTGTTCCAATCAAAAGCTTTCTGAAAGCTTTTGATTGGACGAAAGTCTGAGAAGTGCATGATGAGTCATCAATGTTTTTGGATCTATTTTCACAGAAGACAACGACCTACTAGAGATGACACTAACCCTGAGAGTCCACTACACTAGCAAATGAATGGCATGAAAGCTAATAATCACAGAATAAAAGCCATGCTGTTAATGCAAAAATGACTATATTTCCACAAATCATTACGCTCATTTACCCCCATGTAAACACAACCATTTGGTTTCAGTGTGTCAATAAACCACATCTTAACACAAAGCTACAGTAGGACGTTAGCATGCGGGCTAGCTAAATGCCACGCCATAGTACAGCAATACGAAATGACACCAGATGCAGATACCTATTTGTTTCCACTAGTCTAATCTTATTTCTTTAATCCACTCATCATCTTCCTCCAAGAAACGGTGACAGATGGCTTTGAGACATCCGGCCGAGAGTTGGGACTTAAGAAACTAACGTACGCGCGCGTGTGCACTGATCTATCTAAATGAGGTCATTCCATAGACTTTTATTGTTTTTACACACAGCTAGTTTTAAACGATATAACCTAACCCTAATATAACCTAACATACTTCCAACCCTATCCCTGAGAGACAACCTTCTGCATTTTACAATTTCCCAAAAACGTTTATAGCGTTTTTACAAATGAGTACGAATAAGATTTGAGATTTGCCAGGTTTCGCTGACTTTTGGGTACAAATTTGTCCCCAATATATAGTTAAGTAAACCCATCCACACACACACACACACACACACAGATGCTGAGTGATTAGAGACCAGAATGGCCGAGAGCACCTGGAAAGGATTACAGACGAGCGCACACACACATACAGAAAGCACTCTGTTCTCTAGGCCACTGCTTTGTTGGCACTTTTTGGGATTAGCGGTGCCTTCCCATAACACACCTGCACATCAGTGTGGGATGGATGGTGACCATTTGCTTACATAAAGGCTTACTGACAGGAAGAAGACATGACATAAGTGGACTAAGCGTGTATTATCTTTCCTGTGTGTCATAAATGAGGTAACCAAGACGATTCGAACCACGACTATTGCATAATGCGGTATGTGATGATACCGAGAAAAATGTGATTTTTTTTTAATGGCGTTTGCGTGACACACAAGTACACAAGTATTGTACTAGATTTATTGTAATATGTCCGCTGAATTGAATAAAAAGACTACAACTAGCATTCTAGCACATTAAGGCTACCGTTGGAGGGGCGTGGTTAACGGACCTGGCTCCGCCCAAGCCGCCAGGCTGACATCATCAGAGAAGGTTCGTCATTCCAGAAAAGTACATCTACAAATTCTGATGAAAGATTACGAGGGCACATGAATTTAAAACAATAATAATAAACAATAAGCAATTGTTTATTATCAAATAAACAACAAAAATAAGAATTATATATCTTGATTTCATGGTGACACGATGACATGTAACGCTTGTCGTAGCCTAAGAATGAAAGTAAGAAAGGTTCACTGAGAGCACAAGGGCCTAGACAGAAAATCAGTGACCCAACATTCTCAACAGGTCGAAGTGAAAGCCTCTGTCAAGCAGCCAATTCAATCAAGCCAGATGGAACCCTGTGCTACAAAAGAGTCTTACTGTCACATATACTCCTTATAGATCAATTGACAAACAACGCTGGCTCATTCAGACCCACTCCACTCAGCCAGACACACACACACACACACACAAACAACAAGAGACGGTGTGGGGAAGAAGATTACACGGATGTCTCCACCTGCCAATTCTCAGTGAGCAAAGCATCATGGGAATAGGCTGAAAGTCTTGCTTCGAGAAAAGCCAACAGGATTGAGAGGTGGAGATGAGCCCAGATTCTTCAGTGGCACATGACTGAGGAGACACGTGGACGCTGGAGGTGACATCGTTGATCGTTTACGCTGGATACGGGCGGCATAGAAAGATCGACTTGATTAGATAAATCATTTTCGAGTGAAATGCGTTACCAAACTATGCCATCTTTGTGACGAATCACACTTTAAACAGATACGTTTAAATGGCAAAAAAACCATACACGTGTGATTTTTTTAAAGACAACACAACTTGTGAAGGAAATTTGCAGCCAGAAGTTATTTACTCCCCCTCAAATTGTTCCGAACCTGTGTGAAATCACCAGTGAAAGTATTGCGTTTGAAAACAACCACAACCATCAGTCCAGCTGGGTGTTCCAGGTCATGGAGGTCTGAAACAACACTAGGTTGAATCAGAGAATTTTGGGAGGTCAACATTCCCTTGAACCAACTGCATCAGCTGTGATTTTTTGGTTTGTCAATTTAAAACATTTAAAACAGATTAAAGATATTGTGAATATGGCCGAAGCAAGGCCTGCCTTTACAAACTTTAACATAAAGTCACGGATCTTTTTTCAAAACAGCCTCATCATATGCAATAAATAGCAGGAATTAATATCTGTATCATCTGCCAACATCCAAATTCGTAATGAAAAAAATGACTTTACTCAGATTTCGCTCTTTTAAGACTTACAATGGAAAAGCGTTTGTTCCTCTTTACTGCAGCACACAGCACATAACATGACAAGGTCAGATTTTTCAAACAGGCTGTGTGCTGACAGGACGGATGTTCTTGCTTTTGTACCGACCCCTGGCAGCAGCGTTCCGTGGAAAGGACGGATCGCGTCTGTGAAAGGGGGGAAGTTCCGTGTGCTCTTATCGGGAGCACGGACAATCTGTTCCCACGTTTCCTCCTCCAGCTGAATGGACACGAGGAAAAACAGATATCTATGAAAACCGGATGTTCACGAGACTTTTCGGGAAAAGGGCCCTTTTGTAGACTTCGTGAAATGTAAGCATACTGCAGAAACGCAGTGTTAATTTTTAATAATGCTAATGCAAATTGTCACAGATATGTAATAGGAAAAAGATTTGAGAAACAAATACAATCACAAATGGTAAGAAATCTCAAAGCAACACTGTAAAGATGTACATTTATAAAGCTGGCAGACACTTCCATCAAAAGCTACAAGCTATACATTTTTAAGTGTGTGTCATATATGCGTTACCTGGAAACTGAACTGATGACGTTTCTGTGGCTAATGTCGCACCCTGCCAGGTGAGCTACAGAAAGGTACTTTACACACCTGTCTCAGGTAAAAAAGTCAAACGAGACACAACAACAAAAAGCCCGACACAACAGTACGTGAAACACCACCTAACCACTTTAATCTAAAACACAAACAATTTTGGTATACAATGAAACAGAGTCACACACTTTCATTTCGTTCCTCTGAGATTTTTATCAAGTGCAGCTGTTGTAATCAACACATCGTCTCAGCCTTTAAACTCAACATCTCTTTCTAGCACACACATCAGGTTCCCTGTGTCATTCAATCAAAGAAAACTCCAGCACACTCTGGGTCAAAGCATTTGCTGCGGGGACGTGCAAGTGTGTGACTTCAAAAGGTGGCAGGCTTACAAAAACACAGCTTGAGATA
>JAZGTJ010015356.1:0-13439 GCA_036877575.1 Botia almorhae | reverse complement strand
TCTGTCACAGTGTGGTTAGCTGGTAGCATTGTACAGGTAGAGATGAAAGAATAAGCCTTTTTAGATCAGAAACAGTATCAAATATATCAATATATATATTATATTATGTATGGGTTTAATCTTGTCCTGCTACTAGTGGGCCAACGTCCTGCAGAGTTTAGCTTTAACCCATATCAAACAGCCAGCTGTAATGCTCAACATATCCTGGGAGCTTTGAATTGCTGGTTCGGGTGTGTTGGATTAGGGGAGGAGCTAAACTCTGCAGGACACGGGTCCTCCTGAAGCAGGTCTTTAGAACCCAGTAGAAGAACATGCAAAGGAAAATCTCAAGAAATCATCTTGATGAAGCAGATTATGATGCATTATTAAAATGACAAGCTTTATGGAGGATATAAAGCACTACATTTAAATGCTCTTCTTATGAGTGTCATATACGATCCGTTCTGACCTCCTTACTTAGTGTCATGTAATGTCGAGTGAGGTTGATGTGATTTTACAGTATGCTCTCACGAGAGGCCCCGCTGCTGGAGGACGTGCTGGCCCGGTTGTCATTACAAACGGGCTTCCTGTTCCAGGTTTGAAAATCCAGTAAGGTTTGATTTAGCTTCTCCATCCAGGCGGTTCTTTCTTCCCGCGTGTCTGCTGAAAACCAGCACCTGCACAGGATCAGTCACAAAAATGAAATTCAGAATCATGTAGCACAGATAGTAGAGCTACTAACACTTTCGAAAGAATACTTCAGGACTGAGTGTAAAAAATGTGAGGCGCTTTAAATGTGTAAGCACCATTAAAATGGTAAAACCATTAAAATGGTGTTTGCTAAGGCAAGTCTCACTATTACAAACGTTCTTGCTCAGATATAAGAAAAAATCCAGGAATATCTCTAAGTAAATAGATAGATGCCTTACTTCTTTAAGGTCTGGTTGTCCTGCTGCTCCTGAGTGTCAGTCTCTACTAACTCAAACGTGTGTGGCCGTGCGCAGCATTCCCTCTCCACGGCCCTGACGCTGCAGAAGCCAAAGAGTGAAAGACTGCCATCTGATGGCTGGAGGAGGAATTAACAAACATTAATGAGAAACATTAACAGACAAAACATTAATGAGGAGAAAGGGTAGGAGATATACACAACATAACCTGCAAGACCTCACCTTGTCACCCATCTCATTAGGATGGTTCCAGTACAGCAGGTGTCCTCCCTCCAGAATGAAGTACAACCTCTGCCAGGCTCCAAATCCACTCACATCCTCAAACATGGTCTACATAAGAACAGACAACATATTAACTACTGAAGAGATGGTTTGTTTCAATATGTTAATGACGTGTGTAAATTTGAAGCAAAACATGATTTGGCCAATTTATCATTTATTTTTTACCAGTGAGAGGCACATAAAATGTCTTTTATTCGGAAAGAGCAGTAAAATGTCCTCACAAGTCGGTTGTCATGATATTTTTACTATGTTAGTGAGGACATTTGCCCCTCACAAAAATAACTAAACCTGTACACAAACACACACATACACATTATCCAGTACAACACAAATTAACATGATGTTTTTTTATTTTCAAAGATAAACTGCTTGTTCACATAACAAGCAAACAATTCACAAATCTGTCAGCCATCCATAATATCAAAGGTGTTATTTGCCTATATACAAATAAAGGATTACAGGCATCTGTTAGGTGCCAATTTCAGCTGATAAAACCAGTCAAATACGTCATCAAGGACACAAACACGAACCCACCAGAAACCCCTGATGCTGGACGTTGGAGTGGCCCTCACTGTGCAGCCTCAGATAAATGTTTCCCTCCAAAGGAGAAAGAAATGGAACCTTCACAAAACAACAAATGTGAATGTTAAAATGCAGAATAACTATTTAAAAGCCGAGACATTGTTGTTAATAACTAATTGTTACAGTGCAATTTTGAGACATCTATAGATTACAACAGCACTTAATTCCACCCGCACAACTGGTGGAACAATTTTACAGTTGTACAATTTTTATAGTTACACTTTTTACTTGATATAAATTTCATTCAAATTCAGAATGATTTGCAAATGAATAATTAAGGCGTGTAAACTGGTTTGCCCTACCCACTGAAGAGAAATTATCACAAACAGAAATGGCTTGCATGCCAAAGTTATAATTTACCCAACAGCGAGATTAAATATTTTAGAACAGAGCAGCGCTAAAAAAGTACTTTATATTTTTATATATAAAGTTCTATTACAATTCTATGACTTTAAATCTTTAACTATTTTATTAACATTTTCTGGATTTAAACATCAGTAAAAAAAACACCAGATATGTCAAAGCTTTCCATGACTGTGAGAGCCCTGTCAATAATAATTACAGCAGAAGAGCTGTAAGAGAGATTTATGATAAACATCAAATAAATGAATAACAAACAGCACACACAGCCCTCCAAACCACAAACAGACAACGAGGAGTGTGACACCTTTTCCTGAAACTCATCGCCAAGCAGTCGTCTGATTTTGCCTTCAAATTTCATCTGAGTGGAGAGAAACAGGAGAAGGACAGAGACCCAGTTACATCCCACCACAGTGCAAACACAAAACAGACCCTCAGTACACCATTCACCCACTTAACTGCCTGCCAACCAGTGACGTGTAGATGTGCTTTAGGAGTTCAAATAAATGATCCCGAGATATAAAATCTCAAATATTTGAGACAAGATGTTCATTAACTTTAAAGAGAGAAATGTCCAAGAATGATTGAATAAAGTGCTCAAAAAGGTGAGAAGACACACACACACTTATCAAAATGGGGACATACCATTGGCTTATATTATTTAAAGCTAATTATAATTGCTGTTATGTGAGTGTACACGCACACACACACACATCGCCTCACTTATATGACCCCAGTTTGGAAGTATCAATACCTTGTCCAGAGGAAATTTGCTTTGTCCCAGTGAACTCAGTGTGACCTTGTGAGAGCCCACTAATTTAAAGTTACTGGATCGTTGGGTGCTCAGACAAGGCAGAGCAGAAGCTGAAACACAAGAGAGAAACATCAGTGCTGAGAGGAACCAACCAACAGCTGACACATCAAACAAGCCCAATAGAGATACCAGCATTACTTACGCGTCACACTCTGGCTGGACTTCTATAGAGCGAGAGACAGAAAAAGAGAGAGAAAATACACAGAAATTTAGAGCTAAGATTGTCCAACAATCAACTCAATACACCTAATTTTTATTTATTTGTTTTCCCAAGTTTACAACACATTAATGAAAACAAAAGGAAGACAAACATACTGTGATACTGTGGAGTATCTTCTTTGGTGTCACCTAGAGACACAAACACCTTATTACAACTGATAAAAGCACACAAACACTTGTTCAGAACGACACGTGAACACGTACATACCCTTGACCTTGTGGAGCTGCGGAACTGCTGAGTGTTAATGCTGCAGGTATTACTCTGAGTATTAGACTACAAAACACAGAAACACATAAATATACAATAACAACACTGACAAGCGACAACTAGTTATGAACTAGTACAAAAATAAGAAATGTAAAAAAAAACTGTGTGAAAGAGGAATATTTCCTGCTAAACGAATGTCGACTGATGTTTCTGGTCAGCTGTACCTACCAGACTGTACACCTCAACGTCGATCTCAAAATTGGAACGAATATCCTGTCTGGAGAGAAAAACTTGAGCAAGTCACAACTGTGATATTTAAAACCAATTTTCCCACAAACACCATCAGTAACATCAGTATGAAGGAACGGTGAAGTGTTTATGTGGTGTTTAGACTCACAATGTGATGGAGGTAGGAAATGAAATGGTGTCTCCATTCTGGGCATCTGCAGCGGTAGCCAATGGCGTGGCCACGATGTTGCACGCGCCGTAACGAATCAGAACGAAGAAGTAGTGCGTCGGACGGCCTTCACAAACACAAACAGTCTTACAAAACGTGCTTTGAAGATTCATCCGCTGTGATTAATACTCTTTAACGCTTGTACCTGTGCGAGCAGAGCACGCAAACTCCACTTTAAGGGGCAGCTGGATGCTGCTGATGCTGACGGTGCCCCTGCAGGGCTGCAGAGGTGCATTGCGGGAGTCCGGTTGTCCAGAGCCACCCTCTCTCAGCCTGCTGACCTCCGTCAGTAAAGCTGCCCGTTTCTCGCCTGCAATTCAGAGACGGAGTGAAATCAGAGCACGTAATCTTAGCCTGATATTAGAACATTGTAGAAGGTTCCAGCAGAGAAAAGTGTGCTCCACTGAGGTTCCACTTACTGGAAACGAGGAGGAGTTTCTCAGCCTCGGCCTCCTGCAGGGAACCCTTCCCATGTTCCTCATCGCTGCAGCAGCTCAGGGCCTGCAGTGTCTGCGTGATCACCGTCTGCAACTTGGCTGCCTCCTCATTCAAAGCCTTAATGCATCAAATGCGACAACTTAAAAAGCTGCACGTCTGTACTCTCTTAAATGCACACTGTGGAAAGATCTGAAGTATACACAAACTAAATCTCTATTAACATCCTCTGTGATGACTAATCAACATTCTAGCACACATCTGCTTTCTCTAGGGTTTATTATCTTAACGCTCCTGTTCAAACCTTAATCCTCTCCTTGCTGTTAATGGTCTGTTTCGGACAGATTTCCTCATGAATTTGCTTCTGAACCCCAGCGGTCATGTTCTGAGTGGAGGGAGGGTGGATTTTTCTCTGCGAGCGGTAGGCGTCGATGCTGTCAATCACAGATATAACTGCTATCAGTAACGACGGTATTTGTCTGTCATTCAAAAACCCTGCAATGGTTTATAATTAACACCACATTGCAATAACCCAGGGATTACAGATTGACGACAAGACAAAGAGTCTCCAGTAATTAAAAGAGGCGCACCTGTACAGAGGAACGACGTCAGCTGCAGTAAGAGTCTCTTCTTCAGGTGAGACCGATGGGATGGGTGACTCAGCTACTGTAATTTCAATATTCTGTAGTAACATTTGAACACAAGAAGTTTTTCTTAGTTACATAAAACAAAACATATGTATGTTTCCATAAGCTAAATTGTGTGTATCAGTATAATACTCGTATATTTGACGTCTGGATTTCCAATCTTCCCAAGAGAAAACCCAGTTTTGAGATACTGCTTGGGGTTTTATTTCATATGCAAAAAGGCATAATTATGAAACGAAACACAAGCTATTCATGTATTGTGCGCTACATATTATTTAACCCCATTGATACATGAACGCACCACTGCTGCCATTTCTCATTTACTGTCACGACAAGACCAATTAAAATGTGTCACAACCATAATCAAAGCACTTTTCTTTAAACAAATTCTAAGTACTGTTCTTTCCCATAGGATAAATTGCATGTGATGCTCCTGATTAGTAAGCCGCGTTGGATTAAAGCATCTGCAAATCGGCTACATGTAAACGTAAAAGGATCTACAAAAAGCTAATTGTAAGGGATTGTCAGATGAATACCATTGGCGTGACAACAGCCTCCACAGATTTGCTGAGAGGGGAGAGGATACAGCTGGGCGGCAGGGTCAGGAAGTCCTCCTCAGCACACAGGGACGTGCTCTGTAGCTTCTGCTCCGTCTCTCCCTCACCATCAGCAGGCTGGAGCTCCTTCTCATCATCCATTAGAGAACTGCCATCAGGAGTTTCTTGATTCTCTTCACACCTCTCGTAGTCATGAGGGTCCTGCTTTGATTCGACTGTGTCTGGTTCTGGTTCATCTTCCTTTTCAGGCCCTGTTGCATTGCTTTCATTCTCTTCCTTTTCTTCCATCTGTCCGTCTTCATCTCCCTTGTCTGCGTGTTGCAAGACGTCTTCAAACATCTTGTCGATCAGAGCAGAAGTGCTCAAGACTGAAGGTTCTAACACAGAAGAAAATGATAATGAAGTTCACTTTCTATCTGCTAAAATGTTGTTGTTTAAAAGTCTGAGACCGCATTGAAAAGATTTGTCATAAGATGTATTTGCATGTGTACACACTCATAAGATTGTTACATTAGATGCAAGCGATTCCAGGAAGCGTGTTTACCTGCTAATGAACAAAGCTCTTCTTCAGGGAAATGTATCTCCTCATCACATGGTGGCGTGGTGTTCAAACTTCCCTCCAACACCGTACCGTCAACCTCACACGAGCCGAATTCGGATTCCTTCAGCTCCTCCTGTGGGAACAGATCGTGTTGAGACCGCTTCTTTTTCTCATACACAAAAACAGTCAAAAAGCCATCGTTCTCCCCGGGTGAGTCTGTGCAAATGAAACCAGTCTGTCCCAGTGATCGCAAGCAAATTTAAGTGAACCTCGAAACCGAAAGTGACAACTGAGGACATATCCAATACACTTCAACGCATGCTCACACTTCCCGTCTGTAATGAAGACCACTGGAGTTTTCGAGTTGTTCTGTGAATCCAGGGTGAGGTTGTGGGCGGCGAGCCCCTCTGAGAAAGTATGGATACTTTGCGTTTGATCTAAGCTTCTAAATTGCTCAAAATTGGACCAGAACACACACATATATACACACACGTCTCATTATGGTCGGCTCCTAATAAACCTCTTAACCTGATTGGCTCACCTCAGTGAGTGAGGAGTCAGACAAACTCCTTTTCAACCACATGTTCTCTGCCACAGGTTGAACCTTTAACATGCGTAACTCATCCACACGACTCTGCAGAAGAGAGACAGTTATGACCCGAGTTAACCCAATACCTAGTGTTTGTTCTGTAAGGGTTGAATTACAGTACACAAGTCAGATGGCCTGAGGAAATATACCTGGCGGATACGAGAGGCCTCTTTACTGCTGGGTGTAACTGCAGCACTTAGCTGCTGTTGGATGCCGTGCACAAAGCTGGAGAGGTTGCGTGTGCAGGGGGTGGAGCGACCGGGACTGTTCAAAGGGGTTGGAGGATTGAAGCGCTGCTGGCGGGAGCTAAACTCGCCCTCACCTTAAAATACACAGGTTTACATCATCTACTGAGCATCTTTGGTCACTGAAAAATGATGTAAAGGTAGCAGTTGTGACACCTGTGTGCAAGAATACTGACCGATATGACAGACATCTGGGGTTATTGTTCTAGCAGAGCCCTCAGAACCAGGATCAGACAAGCAGCGCTGGATCAGCCCAGTTCCACCTGGACACACGAAACCAAGAAATTTCATCATGTATCCACACATTACACTTCATTAAATTAGAAATAAAAAAACCTATGTAAATAATAATTTAGGATGAAGTGTATTTAGGTGCCAAACTACAGGACACTAGCACAACATTTCAATTACCCCAATGCATTCCGGTGCTATTGTGTTTATTATCCCAGAAGGCGTAGGAAGTCTTAACACTACAAAAGGAGAAACCTGAAATCTCACCGTCTCTTCTCTGGCTGAGCTGTTGGACCCTGGAGCGTATGGAGGGTATGGCCGGGGTGTCTGGCTTCACATCCAGTTCTGCCAGTCTGGAGAGAGTCCTGGCAGGGGATTTTGTAGGGTCCAGGTTCTCCTCTCCTGCAGCTAGCCTCCTTCTCTTCAACACATTTTCCAGTTCTGGAAAAACATTTCATAGCTCATGTCATGACTCTCTTTGTGAAGAATCACGAGTCAATGCTGCTGTCACGCATGGTGTGGCCTAATGGTTAAAGATCTGTGCTGGGAACCAAAACTCTGTAGGTCTAGGATCTGGCAACAATCTTAATCTCAGGTTAGTCTAGAGACAGACATTGTAATATCTACTTTAAGTTCCTCTTTAGCAATATTGTTGCATACAATCTTAAAAGTTTGTATTATGAAACAGACCAATAGTAAATGATTCATTGTACCAGACATCTTAGGCCTGCAATAATTAATACACTCAAAAATGTTGTCTAGGTCAGCAGAAATTAAGTTACTGGATTTTGAGATAATCAAATAGTGTAAGATGACTAGCAGGTAACAAGTGAGTCGTACCACTAGAGGCTGTTGAGTTCTCCTCCAGTGGATCTCTCTGTCTCTTCTGATTTTCCATCTTTTTCTTAATCTTGTCACCTGACAGATGAAAAAGATATTTCAGTTTTAAAGAAAGAGCTTCACACAGTCGTAATAGAGGAGCGTTTCTGTATCATATAAAACTCTCATTTTCCGCAGCCCTGTTATTTACAAACCCGTGTAAAACACAAACACTTTTATATACATATATAAAAGTTTCGTTTAAACGTCATTTAGTAACTATTAATAGTCGTGTTCGTTGTCAATACGAGATTGTTGGTCAAAATAATTACTGCTATGGCTTTTATAAACACACTGAGACTTTGTGAGGCCAAAGCGCAGCTAAATAACGACGGTCGAACAACACAAACACGAACTCTAAACCTGTCAAAGACGCAATGGGTGAAAACCTATAACATCCGTACAAATTTATCAACCCATTTTTCGTTTTCATCCAAAAATGTGTTTTTCTTACCTTAATAAAACAACCGTGTCAAAGTCCGTGGAGTTTTCAAACGTTTCTGCCTGTCAACAGCGCTCGAGCGTTTGAATTTCCGCGGGCGCTTCGCACATGCGCAGAACATCAACTCCCGTCAAACCCCAGGGCCCTCCAGTGGCCTAATGACGATGTGCTATTAAATACAGCGCATGATCTAAAATACCTTTATCACTAATCCACAACTCTACATCAGAACTACCAATGGGATATAAAGAATCAAATACTTAATAAATATATTGAAACAAACATAAATATGTGTTTCGTCACAGTTAGATTTTCTGACTTCTATTAGTGAAGGCTTGCTTTCAAGGAATATGGTACACACGCAACGTAACTCAATGGTGAGACTTTAGAGTTTTCTTTCCTCATAAAAAAAGAAATATTAGTATACTGATAATATATGGATAAAACATCTTTTAATGGAGTTAAAAAGAAACTTAACTTTTACATTTACAGATGAAAAGTCGCCATCAGATGTCTGTCACATTACAAAAGAACAAAGACTTACAAATAACAGAATTTTTAAATTTATTGGAAAAGCCGTTTTAAAAGTGTAACTAGTGCTTAAACCTTCCATAAAACTCTTTATGACCTTCATACTTTGCTCTTCAACTAGTATCAGTTTAACCATTGGCAAGCAGTTTTTGTGAGTCATTGTGGTACTTTGACACAATCTGAAATGACTACAAAGTGCAAACATGAAAAGTGTTCATTGCAAAAGTCAATAAATCCTAGAAACAACACAAATCAAAAGGCTAAAACAAATGATAACTCGCTAAATAAATGTAAACGTTAATCTAAATTAATGTAAACTTTAGACTATGCAATAACTGACAGAATTAATGCACAATGTCAATTTAACGTGTCATTACACAGAAATGTGTGCAGACACAATAAGGTAAGTGCGCCAAAATGATTGACAATGTTTTTAAAACAAAAAATGTTCTCATATCACTACTTCTATGAATTGATCTGACACATTTAATGCACAAAGCACATGAACAAGCTGTATAAATCTATACACATATAGATTTACATAGAGACATAAAAAGGTGTGAGGTGTAAGGACACACAACAAAGAAGAAACAACAAACACCCAAAAGGTGACTGGCCTAAATTAACTATTTATCAACTGACAGCATGTTTACATGGACAGAATTATATTTACCTTCACAATCTGTGACCCTGAACACTTTTTCCACAACACAATTTGGCTCAACATCAAATATCGTAACTGCCACCAAAACTCACATTTTGAAAAACATTAGCATCAAAATAATTCACAGCAAAATTCAAACATAATGTCTCGCGTCCACCAGCATGTCCTTTATTATTTATGTTGGGATGTTTTGTTGAAGTTCTGGTTAAAGTAAATCACTGTGACTGTGATGTCATCACGATACATGCGTGCTAGGTCACTAGGCAAAGCCAGCATGGTTGCCAACCTCTCTTGGTCCATCTCTCCATACTCATTGGTGCCCAGTGCATGGCGAATCAAGTGTGTGGCTGCATTTAGATCCAAAGCGGGTGTTGCCCTGGCTCGTCGTCGTAACAACAGCTGGTGCATCTGTCCCAAATTAAGCTGGCTGGCTGAGACCGGTGCCTGCAGGTGAATACCTGTCAGGTGTTCCGCCACAAGTCTTACCGCCTCCTCATTGCTCATCTCATCCCAGAGACCATCAGAGGCCAGGATCAGAAACCGGTCTTGTGGTCTCAGGCGATGGTAAGTAACCTCTGGTGTGGCCTCTAGGTAAGGTGGGGTGAGGTAATTGGGTGGTGCGTAGTGATAAAGGTTCAGTGCTTCTACATCAGAGTCTTCGTTCTCCAGCACACTCTGCTGCAGCTCACGACTCCACTTGAAACGCACGTCGCCAAATGCACGAAGAGGCATCAGGACCCCGAGCAGCCTGTCATCTACGATTACAGTTGGTCGTTCACTGGTTGGGTGCTGGCACAATACTCGCTCCAGTTCGGCTGGATTGGTGGCGTTGTGGTCCTGCGTGAGTGGCAGAGCGCTCCAGCTCCCATCATCCTCTTGGACGCCCAATACCGCACGGCAGTCTCCTGTATTCGCAACATGCACTCCTTCCAGCCCTACGTGCGCCATACACGCAGTGCATCCGGCGAAGGCAGCCTGGATGGCCGTGTTGCGCATCAGATCATTTGCCAAAGGCATCTGCGCTTCAAGGGAAAGATCCGTGTCCAGGCGCTGGAATGCATAGCTGAGGGCATCCGCAGGGCTCATGCCACTGCCGTGCTCTTCACTCGCCAGAAGCTCCTGCCAGTAAACACGCAAATGATTGACATACAGAGCGGCAGACTCTCTGTAGTTGTAATCATTGCGATGCTTGTACCATTGCAGAATTGGCGGCACAGGTCGTACGGTTTCCATGGCGGTCTCTAGATCCTCCAGGACCGATTCTGACATCATCGCCACAGCAGTGTAATACGGCAGCCGTTCACTGACTGCCTGAGCACACGCATGACCGCCATGTCCGTCGAACACACCAAAGAGCATGCCACGGGCCTGCAGGCAACTGGCACTACTGCGGCGGTCTTCCAGTGGAGTATTGGCCGCAAGCTGGTTACTCTCGAACCTCAGCACAGGGCTGAGACCACCACGCCCATCAAACTCTGGAATGCGAACAGACTGTTCATTAGCACAAAGAACAGCATCGATTTGTAGACGGTTGAGCTGGAAGTCCAGTGGGTTTTCTCCTTCCTGTCCTGATCTGCCACCATGAGAGGAGACGCCCCGAGCATTAGACGGAAACAGGCAGGTTTTACACAACGTGGCGGGTACAACATGGCTGGCAATAAAGGAGCTAGACAGATGTCTTCTACCATTGTTAAAGAAGAGCCTTGAACACAAATAGACAGACATTACTGTCTGGATTCAGTGACTGAAGTAATCTACAACTCCAGCATCTGGGAAAACACAACGTGAGATGACAAGAATTAGTTTCAAACGGGACTGAAATGGTTAAAGATATCAATAATACATTCATCAGAAAGCTCACAGTAACACCAATCTACACAAAGTTAGAGAATCATGTCAGTCGAATTTCGAATATGTTACTATTACACACTATTCAAGCTATTCAAATCTATAGAAGATGTGAAATCTTGGACAAATACATTTAGTTAAAGCCAATTGTAACGTATGTTACAAAATATATGACGCATTATACGTCAATATATAAAAAATATAAATATATATGTTATATAATATCTAAAACACTTGCTGACGTCACTACCGATCTGACTCTTTAGTTTAATGATGAACAAAACGAAATATTCCAAATGTTTATTCTGTTAAATTATGTTGAAAACACATTTTCTAGAATTAACGGGGTACAAACTCCCTCAATAAACGAAAAGAACCGCTTAAGTGTGAGTAAATACTGTCTCAAATCACACGTACCTGTCAATGGGCGATGAATTATCTTCTTCTGCGTTAGTTTCGTCGTGGCAGGTTGAAAACGCATATCTTACAGCGCCGTCTACAGTTCCGCTTGTGTATTTGCAGGAAGAATGCGTACGCTTCCATATAATATCTTTAAAAAAAATCACAAATAAGTAATTAAAAATGATAATTGATAAAAATAATAAAAAAAATTTATATATAATTTGGTGTTATAAAGTAATGAATCAAACATTTAAAATATTATATATATTTTGCTTTCTATACTAACGTTAATTTGACAGCTTTTACATTTTTAGTGGTCAAGCAGTGTGTGTGTGTGTGTGTGTGTTTATAAAGTATTGTTTAAACGATATCAGCTAAGATTTAATGAATAACACATTTCCGGTCTTTGCAGAAAGCTGTAAACAGACCCTGGGTCAGGAGGAGTCGTTTAGTGATTTAGTGCAGCATTTGGAACAGGAAATGCCTCTGACACACAAAGAGTTGCGGTGTGTATGCTTGGTTGCAAACAACACTGAGTTTAAATGTCTAGTGAGACAATTATTATTATAATTTTATTTACCAGAGAAGAGAAGAAAACAAATTGACTATTCTATATTTTAATAGGAACACTCTACCTCAGACCTAAATGATCACTGGAGTTTAAAGCAGGGGCTAAAGAAAAGCAAAGTGTGTGTGTGTGTGTGTGTGTGTGTGTGTGTGTGTGTGTTAAAACGGTTTAACTATATTTTAGCCTGTGATGTCACATGATTTGTGATCCTTTGTTTTCCAGATGAGTTACACTGTAGAGTGGTGATTGGGGTATAGCACTATAGTGCAGTGTACTTTTAAAACATCTTCACTAAACAGTTTTGTCCCAATAACACCTGTAAGGAGGCAACGCTAGTAGAAAACATGTCTTGAGATCTGAATAAAAACACATGCCAGGTTTTTTATAACACATTCTGATAAACAGCAAAACATCCTCCATGAATGGAAAATTATGTCCAGAGGCTTTTGGCTAAGTTCTCCATGACAATGCCCTGGATGAATGGAAACATTCACAAACAAACTGTAATATGCTCCATGCTTGGGAAGAAGGGAAAAGTTTTCTAACACTGCCTGTTTTATTCTGTGAATCACAGAACTGTATCTCTGTGACTCAGACAAAACCATCTGAATATTCACTTAAATCCTCCCCTGTTGCTTTACTTAACCAGATTTATGTGTATTCTGTCTTGTTCTTTCTCCTATGCCACTTTCCAGGCCTAGTTTTCCAGAGCTTTCCAGAGACTGTTCCGAGCAGCTGCAGGTGGAGCTGCTGTGTGTAGTGCTCTCTGTGGCTCTGTCCAACAATCTCAGAACAGTAAAACATAGTTCTCTTTTCATTGAGGTCTCTCCCTTTATCTGTCGCTCTGAGCATGAACAACTTGTTTTTTTGTTTTTTTAAAACGCTGCTTATTGAATGCATTAGTAAAAGAAATCAAATGTACAGTAGTGCTTATTTAGGTTTACCCTAAATGCATTTTAATATACACACACATATATATTAAAATGTATATATGTTTTGGAATTGGCAGTAG
>JAZGTJ010015355.1:0-13440 GCA_036877575.1 Botia almorhae | reverse complement strand
GCCTATATAGGAAACTGCCTTCTAAGACAGCATTATAATCATAAAAAGCAACTTCATAAGTGACTGATTTGCTCTGATGTGCTCTACAGAAGCACTAACTCTGCCACTCAAATAGTTCTTTGCATTTCAATAAAGTACCTCTATTTCAATCATTTGCTAAACAGGTTGCCAAGTCAACAACTAAATACTCCAAGCATAAACATTCATAGCACATGTATTGGGTAAAATACAACATTATTTAGTTGTTTTATTGATACGTTTTTAGTATTAAATGAATTACATGAATTGCTGTACATTATGGAATGGGCTTTTTTTTAAGAACACATGATGCTTCTTTAGAAATTGGCCAAACTTAGGTCAGTTATGAGGCCGTACAAGTTGCCTACATTTTGCAACCCCTTCATGCATAGCATGCCTGTGAGGATTTAAAATACTGCCTTCTTGGGCAGCTCCCTAGGTTTTGGAACACATTCGTTCATCCTAGACATGGAGTGCTATGAAGAACAGGCTTCACTGTCCAGTGTTTACTGTCTGCCAGAACTCTTTCTAAACTGTGAAGGAAGGACAGATATTGTATTCGCATTGCATGCTGATCTAGGTCTGTGAACATGTCTAGGTGGAATGTTCATTCATTTCCATTTGATGTTATCCTGAAGCCCCTTGTCAGAGGCCCCAGCCCCCCACATTTTCTCCTGACAGGATTGTGTTACAGAAAGGGTAGCAGACGGGAATGCACAAGTGGGGTGTGTGAATATGCCAGACTTTTGTATGTGCTTCTGTATTGTTTTGCACCGTTACAGAGGACCTCTCTGAAAGGGAGGGGATGGAACACTGGAAGGGAATGTGTCTAGGGGATTTTTGCTTCCACGTATGGCAGTTAATTTGAAGGGGGAAAAGGGCAGCCGTTATTTTCTTATTTCCCTATCATAAGCCCCTCCTCCCTCAGCATGAACACTCCCACTTTAGTTAATCTTTTTCATACTTTCCCTGTGTATGTGTCTTTGTCTTTTCCCTTTTGCCTAAGGTGTTTGCTATCTTTTGAGTGGGAGTGTATATCTCCAGCTGATTTGGGTTTGGATTACAACGTGTTGAATGCAACAGTCACAAACTAAAAATGCTGTATCACTTACACAGTTGGATCTCATTTGGTGACTTTAGATGCTAGAGGAAGAAACTTGGTGAACATGCGATCATTCTATATCAATAATGTGTATTTTGTACACAGAAGTGTTTTATGTGGTGCTTAGTATGCAATAAGCTACACCCGTTATCCAGTGATTCTGCAGAAACACTAAATGCCCGGATTAGTCACTCCCACTGACTCCACGGTCCCTCCTTCCACTGACTTTATCGCAGGCTTGCTCCTCTAGCCTTGTCATGTGTGTTTTTTTGTAAAAGGAAACCAGCACGATTGGACCACTTCCTGCCTTTTAATACCATAGCAGGAAACAGAACAAACGGAGCTGGATTCAAACAAAAACAGAGGGAGAAAGAAGGGGGGAGAGAGAGAGAGAGAGAGAGCAAGCGAGAGAAAAAAAGGCGAGTGTGTGTGTGTGTGTGCGTGTGTGAGAAAGAGAGACAGAGCGAGAGAGAAGGGAGTGTGCGAGAGAGAGAGAGGAAAAGTGGGAGATTTTTTTAGCAGCTGCAAACCATTTCAGCTGTGTAGTGGCCTGAGAACAGACACAGAGAGAATTTGTGTATGAGAAGGAAAGTCTGCACAAGAAGAACTCGGAGAAAGAAGACAGAACAAGGATCTTGCGTGGCTTGTAGCTAAGCTCTTGTTTTTGGAATACTGAAAGAGGAAAACAGCAGAGGTGAGAGTGTGTCCGGGGATTGTCTGGAAACCACAGTGCCTGAAGTGCAAGGCAGTGATCGGAATGAAGCTCTGTCTGGGTCTCTGCCTTTTGGATATGATCCCTTGACTTTTCACTATCTCCCTGAATGCACCGGACTCAAGTGTACACTGGATCTCCATACATACTCCTAACCCTCCTGGATACAGATGCTTTGGATTTTCCCCACGCACAGGTTCAGAAAAATCTGTCTTGTTTGAAGAATGACTTTTTTTCGCTCCTATGGTGAAATGAACATGTCACAAAGACCCTCGTGCTCCGCTGTTAAAGAGAACTAGATAAAAGAGGGGGATGAGGTATTTCCAGCACAGATGGCTTCTCTTCCTGACATGCTCTATTAATGCTTCATTATAGGATTAAAAAGAGAAGGGAGACATTGACACGCTGCAGGAACACTGGTAGGACCATCGAAAAGAGAGTCTGTTCTGGGTTTTGATATTTTCTTTAAAAAAGTACTTGATAACACTTCTATTGACTAATAGCACAGATTTTTGGAGTCATCTTTTTGCCGGGTTGGATGTGGAGTTATCAATGTAAAATTATGAATTTTAAATGATGGACTGAAGGAAAGGGAGATCAAAATCTTCTAATTTGCACTTTCTGCTTTTCTTTTCCAAACTCTTTAATGTAACAGTGTGGTGTTCTCACCCTAAAAGGAGCCTCATGCAGCTTTATCTGCAGCTCTCAGAGATGGTGAAAGTAGTTGTAGCCCCTCTTTGACTTTCCTGTTGTGGCGGTGGGAAGGAGAGTCGAGAGGAAGCAGCAGTACGTAATTTCGGATTTGGTTATTGATTTTGTTTTTTTGGGAAATGATGCTACAAAGATTCATCTGTGCAACAAAGACATTTCTAATGCATTTCAGCAATGTGTGTGCAGACTTCACCATGTAGCTCTGAATTAGAGCTACATAGTTTCAGCAGCTCACTTCAGCTTTACCTACGGCAGGCTTTGTTTGTGGAATAGTAGCCATCCCATCTTGGCCCCTTGAGGGCGCTGTAGTTTGGGATGGGAAAACCTCTGAGCCGCCCGGACTGCTTGCGGCAGAACCCCAGGTGCCTTGGGAAGGGCGATGATGATGAGGCATACATTGAAGACTGCTATGTACCCCAGCGCTCAATTTATGACACCATGCGCATCAATGAGCAGATTGATCAAGGCACAAAGCTCAGTCAGCCCTCTCGTAGTACTTTGGGCTCAGGGGGTGGTGAAGGAAGTACACTCTCCAGCAATGGGACATTGGGAGCTGACATAGTTGGAGTATTTGTGGCACGAGGAGGGCCTGCAGATGCAGGTGTGAAAAAGCTGGATGAAAGAGTTATTTTTGATGCTCTGAAACTCACCAGTGACCCACAGAGTATGTCACCTGTTGGAGGAGTTGGCTCTTCAGTGGTCATTTCTACATCAAATTCAGCTGCTGTTGGGGCAGCTGTGGTGACCAAAAGGCGGCACCAGGGTTGTGATAAGAAGGACAATCCAAATCGGCGATCATGGAAAGCTTTTATGCCCCCTACTTACCCTGAGTTTGCAGAACGTTTAGAGTTTCCACCTGGAGAGAATATAGAGAAGCGTCTATCTGTGGCTGGAATCCCAGTTTCTCCTCAACATCCCCAAACCTCTTTGCTAAACCCATCTATTTCTTCTGCATCTTCACCATCTCAGGCACCTTTCACCACTTCTCCTGTCTCATCAGTAGGTCCTCAAACTCCTGTCTCCAGCTCTCCATCTTTCACACCCTCTGTGAGCCCAATGCCACCACATCTGCCTCATCCAAACAGACAAAAGCAGCCCTTCCAGTTGCAGTCTCACAATCCACATACTGCACTATCCTCTCCTTGCAAAGAAAAAGCACCCTCACAGACTACTACTACTGCCCAAATGAACACTGATAGTTCACCACAACCTAGTGTCAGTATATCTCAACAGGCTGCGAAAAAGAAATATGAGTCAAGCAAACCAACAATGGCCCCAGTCTATGTTAGAAGTGCCTCAGAAGAACAACCACAAAATTGGGATATTACTGCAACTAAAACTTCTGATACTGAGCGGGACTCACCACTGCTGGAACAAGACCAAGACACAGCTCCTCTAATACCTCCAAAACCAATATTTTGTCCCCCTACTAAAGCCCGTACATGGCCTCGTAGTTTACGGGGTAGTAAAAAATTACTTGGGCACGGGAAAGTGCACAACTTCTCTGTTCTTCCCCCATTGCCCCCCGTTCTTGGTGAGGATAGTGACCTGGATGAGGAAGCTCTTTACCTGTTGGATCCTCCGTCACCTTTTTTGCAGGAAGCAGAAGTACTTTGCTACGGGGGTTTGCCTCTGTCCCCCTGTATCAGTCAAGAGGGTGGTGAGGAGGGTTTGTTAAGCTGGCCTCCTCCTACTGTAGGTCTACGAGAGAAAACGGCCTCAGAACTTTGCTTTGAAGAAGATGAACGTAGAATCCTGGAGGAATTAGAGAAGGAGGGTGAGGCAGAGAGAGAGCAAGAAAAGAACGATCAGGAGAGACTGGAGATGGAGGAGAGAAACTGGCAGGCAGTGTTGAAATTGGAGAGTACTGAAACTAGTGGTATATCTTGGGAGGTAGACAGGGAGGAATCTCAGTTACAGGACTGGGAGACACAGCAACTTGCTTCCTCAGGGCACTGGCCCCTTCTGACCCCACCTGTAGGATTTGGAGGCTCAGAGGCCCCTAGTGCCTCCCCCTGCCCAAGCTCAGAAGCAGGCTCAGATGAGCTATTTCTTGAACTGGAAAGACAGTGTTTGGAGGAGGACACAGATGAATCAGCTGTTTATCAGATGAGAGAAATTTCCCAGAATCCTGAGCACTCAGATATTTGTAAAAAACTGCTTGGAGTGGAGAAGGATCAAGTTGATGATGCCAGATGTGAACCTGACATCAAACAGCAAATTGAGCATTTTATTACAATATTACCACCTGATGTCACAGATTATGTTAAGCACTTAGATCAGGCTGAGCCATGGCTATTGCAGATAAATCAAAATGCACCCTGTGACGACACAGAAAGTATGCAGAGCTTCTCTGCTATTGAAGATAATGACCAAAGTCCAGAACAATTACAAAAATGTCTTAATTATAAAAGTGAGGATAATAACTATAATCAAGATGATCATGCTTCATACACTGTTGATGTAGATGCCTTAGATTCTGAGTCCAGCGGCATTCAGATATCACATCAAGATGGGACCGTTCCATCAGATTCTATTCAGATAGGCTGTGACCGTCCAGAGAGTGTTTCAGATTTAGGCAGTGGAGCTTCATCAGATCATGAACAGCAAGAGGATGAAGAGATAATAGATGTCCTGTCGTTACAGCATGAGCTTTCCCCCTCAGAGAATGTGCATGCACATGCTAAATCTAATGTGCATCTTGGGATATTTACTGATTTAGAAGGAGTGGAAATGGAGGACAGTATTCACCAATCCCCAGAGTGCCCGGTGTTGGAAGATGAGGCAGAAAGGGAAGTAAGAAACAGTGACTATAAGACTGTCTCTCATGAGGATGCGGTTTCCTCTGAGCCTGCACAAGTTGCTATAGAAATGACATCTGACCAGGAGGGTGCATTTTCACGGTCAGAGAAAGAAACAGAGTTTTCAGTCTCCATAGAAGATGTTCAAGAGAAAGTGTCTTCACATGAGTGGGAGGTAACAGAGATTTATCAGGGAACCACAAGTACCCCAAAATCAGACACCTCATATGCCCAGATAGATTCCCCCGATATAAAGTCTGCCCCCCCTTCCCCTCTGCCCCTGTTGACCACTAAACAAGAGTCAAAAACAGCTGGAACTGACAGCAGAGATATAGATGCTTTTGTTGCAACAGACAGTTTTGTTTATTTAGCTGTGGCTGTGCCACCCCATTTTTCTCAGGACTGTCCCCCATCTCCATCAGTGGAATCAACCCCTTCAAGCCCCCTTCCCAAATGCTGCCTTGAGCCAGAAGAAGGGTCATTTTTCTCTTCTGATAGTTTTGTTTACCTGGCGGCCCCTGAGCGGCTTGTGTCTGATGGGGGCTCTGCTTGTGAGGACTGTCATGATTTGGACTCCGAGTCAGAGGAGAGCAGATCAGGTGTTGACTTTGTGCTTGGATCAATGACCGGGGATAGTGAATGGGACTCTGACGGGTCCGCTCCAGACTTTGTGCACCCACAAAGAGACGAGTGGGAGAAGCTAAAACCAGGTCTTTTACAGGGACTTTTTCATGAGTGCCAAAGTGATACAAGCTCTCTGGAGGGTGTGGTATCAGGTGACATTGACTGTGAGGTCAATGAGCTAAAGAGTTCAGAGGAGGAACTCACACTACAAAAACATGACCCTGATTTGGATACAAAGGTAATTAAACTCCCTTAAGTTCAATGTTTTCAGGTGATCAGTGCAAAGAAAGTTAGCCCCACAAAAATAAAAATATTTTGTGTGTGTGTGTGTGGTTGTTTGCTGTGGTGTGGAAATGACCTAGTTTAACACTGCAGTAAATGCGTTGCAGTAAATGTTGTATAATTGTGCGCAGTATTATATGTAGAAAACTGTCTTAAAGTATAAAGACAATGAATGGATTAAGTGGTCCTTTCATAGATCCCCTCTGGTCTAAAGAGTTTATGTGTAATTTGTGTAAGTTATATTTAAATTAATAGATGTTTATTTTTATGGAGACCTACTGTAAGCACCATATTTTTATGTTATGATCTAAATAATCAGTGTTTAACCCAAGCGTTTCCTAAATGTAATCTGTATATACACACTGATATCGGTTATGTTTATAGACACAAACATTTATTGGTGAAGAGCACAATAGTTAGCATTATGGGTATTATTGTGCGTTTCAGTGCTGGTCACAGATCTAAAAATAAGCGTGATTATTTAGCCCAGAAAACATGCTCGCTCTAATGCACTAAAACTCTTGTGAACGTTTGTGTGTTTGGTTACAGGCAAATGGGTTTGTGCCCACATTTGCATGTGTTTGCTTTTTTGCCTGATTGAGCGCCGCCTTTTCTATGAGATCACTCTGTGTATGTTTTAGAAAGAGATTTAGGAGTCAAAATGGGAACTGGAATGTATTTTTGTAAATACAGTAAGAAGTCTGCACATAATTTTAGGTTGTGCTTGACAGTCTCTGGTTGCTGTGACAAGGCCTATGTCTGCTCTATTTCATGACGTAGCGGGTGGCCGAGAGACTGCCTGTTAGTCCTTATGCTATTTGGATGGTTATTACGTTACTGTCTTCATTAGCAGCGATGGCCACGTCTGGCTGGTTATCCATATCTTATTTGTCCCTTAGCCTGGCCCAACCTTGCTTTCTGCATGGTCACTACCACTAACAAATACTCACAGTCCATCAAATGTAATCAGAAGCAGGACCATGTCAGACTGGATTTGGGTAGAGAAGATTATAGCAACTGAGAGACTGAATAGGATCAGCTAGCAAATGATCTTTAAACTCCATTGGGATAGATGGATTAAAAAGCCAGAACAAAATGACTGATTTGAGGAGTGGCTGCCATTCAGTGCCAAAGCCACTCAAAATCTCCAGCCCAACTCCTCCCACCGTAATTTCCCAATCTTTTCTTCCCTGCTGCAGTCAGATGACACTGCAGCTGAGATAAGGAAGTGATAAATAAACATTAGGCTCAGTAACCACTTTTGCCAGCAACACACAAACACTGTAGAAAGTTGTTGGAAATATAAATAGATGATAAGAACATGTCAGTACTATCAGTACAGGGCCAGACTCATGGCCTCCGCGATGCTCAGAGCCAAGGGAGTGTACCACGGACTTTAGGAATGATCTTTTGGAGCAGTACTCGTGGCACGCTGTCACTAGTGAAATGGCACAGTGCCGGTGGGGGTTGATTTAAAGGGTAGAGTCAGAACATTTTGAGATAGCTCGATCATGGATAAACAAAGAGTCTCTATGGCAGAACATCTGGTAACACTCAAAATTAGAGCCGCCTGAGAAATAGGAGGCGTCAGAAGGGACGCTCAGGTAAATAGACACATTTGTTGCACAGTGGAAAGGGAATGGCATTGTGCATGTTATGGCATACAGTAAGTACAGTAACAGGTGGCCTTATTTTATTGTTTGGATAATGATAAGAACAAAAGGTGGTGTGCGGAAAACATCTGTGAGAAAAGACCGTTGCAAATAAGAGTAAGACTGTAACAAAGCATAATACTGCTGTGAGCTTACTGATTGTGGTTTTAATCTAATTTTGAACCTCATAATGAAACTTCATAAATTATTTCCTGATTAGAACAATTAGGTTAGATGCAACTTTGTCAGCTAAAGTCCATTGCGAAGCAAGCAGAGGATAAGATGAGGGAAAAGAGACAGGAAGAGAGCAGGAGGTGAAAGCAAAGACAGGAAGACTAGGAATGCTGCAAGAATCTTGGAAAGTATACTGAAGCTAAAGGCCATGTTTACTTTGTTTACATCTAAATGTAACCTGTGCTTTAACCCATCCAGAATCCTGTTTGTTGCTGTTTTCTACTGTTTTAGGCTTTTTAGCTTTTTGAATTCTTCTATGCATTATGCATCAAGTGTTATGCACTAATCAGATATTGCATTTACTGGCAATTTTCTGTTTACACTATATGTTTAAAAAAAGACTACTAATCTTGTAGTCTTTGTGAAATCATCCTAGACATGTTTATCTTACTATATGTTTTAGAAATGGTGTGTGCATTATGTGAATTACATATGTAGCGTTGCATGTCTGTAATTATGTCTACCCTCAGCAACACAGCAATTTTAAATACAGTATCAGTCAGATGTGTAGAAAACATTTTTAAAATGTGGAGAACAGCTATAATAAAGTCATCAAAAATGAAACAAAAAATGAAATTTAACACAGATGAAAGTATTGGTAATATTCAGTGGCCAAATGTTAAACAAATCAAGTCTTTTGTATATTTTAGCTTCATCATTTAAGACAATTCCCAAGATTACAACCCTAAACACACTGTTTTTTCATTATCTGGGCCAACTTCTCAATTTTTTCCACGTTTTTATAAGTTAAATTTTCAATCTTGTAAAGAAACTTTCAGGCATAATTAGTTTCAAGCATTTAGGCACAAGTTTTTAGATCAAAATGGCTTTGAAAACATGAGAAGCACACAGCCGGGTGGATCCGATCTTTCTTCTGGTCCCTGTTTAACCTTAAGCAAGAATTGTGCTAAGTATTTGTGTAATTCTTCCATATTCAGATCAGGATTGAGATATCTCAGCTAAGTCCAGCTCATAACATGAGGAATACAGTAGTCAGCATTTGTCATTTTTCCTTTACTGAATTGTAGGCATACACGGTTAGGCAGTGTGGTTTGGACTGAGGAGAAATAAACCAAAGACTTCAGTGGCTGTGGGTTGGTGGTACGACGGAAGGCTGCCAGAAGTTGAAAGTGATCTTTGAGGGGTTGAATGAGAAACAAAAGAGTTCAAAGTTTGGTGACAAGAAACAGAGAGTGCGGGAGAGAGACGTGTGAAGCGGTCATGTGTGAGAGACTGGCACGCTAGCCAGATTGGTTGGGAACATTTGAGTGGAATGAAAAGCATGCTAGATATTTTCCAGAGCTCAAGAGTCAAACACTCAGTGTGTCCACCAGAAGAAAGGAAAAGAGAAGAGAGATTGTTCAGTAGTTATTTTGCTCGGACTCTTTCTGTTGTTTTATGGCTATCTATAGTCACGTCCTACTCACTGTACATGTGGTCATGTGCTTCTTTGAGTTTAGTGTTCCAACCAACAAAGTTGTTTGTCTTCTTGTTTTGAATTATAAGCCATAAAGCAGCAGACATGTAGAGCAGCACATGCTTGTTTAAAAGTGAAACTCTTTCTATATATTCCAGTAAAGTACTTAAATGTGAAGTTGCAATTGAGTCAGTGTTTACAGATTGATCGCTGGCTGAAGTCAAGTTCATCATCAATGGCGGTTAGAATTAAAATCTCTAAGCAATTGATTTAGGTCGATCTCTTCCCAGGAGGTGACCAATTAAATATAAGCTGAATGCATTACTGTCATTTGCTAGTTAGCTCAGTAAGATTGACAGTGTAAGCCAGTGATACATGTATGTTGTAGGTCAAAATGTAACGTGTAAAAATGTTTGTTTCTTTGTCAGTGTAAAAAAGGGTACAAGTATCTCCCCCCAAATAATGCTGAAGTATTGTAATGAGGATCCGTTACAAGTACACGTACCGTTACAGCCCTGCTCATAGCATGTGGAAGATTTGCCACAGAGGCAGATGAATGAAGTTATTTCTGTGCTGGTGGGTGAAAGTGCCACATTTGATGAATGATCAGGATTATAAATGGGCAAACGGCTTCAAACGGACACAGGGAGGAGATGAAGGAAGAGGCCTGGATGATGTATTCAGGATAATGTTAGACAGGATACAGACAGACAAAAGGCTGCTAAACACTTTCTCCGTCGTGCAGGCGCGTATGCTCTCACAGTCACATATGCTGTCGGTGAGAGGGTGGAGCAGGTCGAACCGTCGTTCATTGTTTCGAGGCCGACAGACTTCCTGCCTAAAGCAGGAATGAAGCTCCTCGCCACAAGGCAACTGCAGACAAGCGAACACACACGCAAAGGATGCTGCATGTTTACAAATAAGGGGAAACTAAACTTGTTTTTACTTTTTACTGTCAAATTGGCTCCTTTTTTATTTACAAAATTTCATAGTACTTGCATCAGATCAACAAATATGAAAACAGAGCGCGCCATTAAATTAACACTTGTGTGCAGGTTGATGTTTTAAGTTGATGTTATTAAGTCTTATTACTTGCCCAACTTTTTCCTCATTTTTTTCTTTGAAAATAAACATGAAATCAAACTTGACACATTGACTTTCTTAGCACACAGACCTGGTCTCATTTTCTACAATTCATCAGTGGATATTATTCCTAAGAAAAACTTAGTGGCCTTCTGAAGGAACAGAAGTGAAACGTGTTGATCCAAAGACCCTGTATTTAATTTCAGCCAGAGTGTGGGGGCTGAAAGTGCTTTCCAATTATAAATGGCCATGCCACCATAATTAACTTGTTGTGTTTCTGCAGCCTTGACCTGTTCAGGCATGTTCTGCCATATGTCCAGTTGCATAACAAGTGTGTTGGTTATACTTTACTTAAGCCATTTGTTCTCTGTCTGTCTGCTTACTTTAAGGCTGTGGAAAGGGAACAGGTAGACAGCATCCAACCTAAACTGCAACATGTCAACGCTGTGGGTCAAGGTCTTATCCAGAGTGCAGCCAAACACACAGATACTCAGGGTATGGAACATGACCTGGAGACCACCAACCTGCGCTGGAACTCTCTCAACAAGAGGGTAAGCTTTACATTTGTTTTGCCTTGTTTTTCTTTTAGGGGACTGAAGAAAATGGATTCATAAATAAGAAATGAAAAATGACATATTTCTTATTTCACAGGTCGCTGAAAGAATCGCACAGCTGCAGGAGGCCCTGTTGCATTGTGGGAAGTTCCAGGATGCCCTGGAGCCCCTCTTAAGCTGGCTGAGTGACACAGAGGACCTCATAGCCAATCAGAAGCCTCCATCTGCAGAGTACCGTGTGGTGAAGGCTCAAATTCAGGAGCAAAAGGTTCATTAATTAGATGTCAAAGTTGACTAAACAGTATATTGTTTAATATACATTTTTACAAAATGAGTTTACCGATGACTGGCAGACCCCCAGCAGTGCCACGGAGGATTCCCTAGGAATTATGGACCCCCATATTTATGACCCTGGTTTCAAAGTTGTGTTGTGTTTTCAGCTTCTGCAGCGGTTGCTGGATGACCGCCGTGGGACAGTAGAAATGATCAGGGCAGAAGGAGAACGCATCGCTGCCACAGCCGAGACACAAGACAGAGACAAAATCCAAAAACAACTGAAGAGCCTCGGAGAGAGATGGACAAACATGCTGGAAAAGGCCAGTGCCAGGTAAACCCCATAATCAGAGCAACATGGGCACCCAGACACGGCCATAAAACTACTTAATCAAATCTTTTCTTCATCTGAGCTCTATCACTTGTGTGCTTTACAAGGCCATAAATACAAAGAGGTCATAAAAGTATAACAGACTTCCTCCTCTCGTGACCTCCTCAGGCAACAGCAGCTGGAAGAGCTGCAGGTGTTGGCGCTGCAGTTCCATGAAGCCTTGGAACCGCTCGGGGAGTGGTTGAGCGCCACAGAGAGGCGCCTGAGCTCTGCTGAGCCGATGGGAACCCAGACCTCCAAAATCACACAGCAGATTGCAAGGCACAAGGTAGAGTACACAAAGCACCTGGCAGATTAAGGAGGTAACAGCTGCCACATCTGAGACTGGAACTGTTGATATTAAGATCTAAGATCTGATCTCATTGTAGCGAGCAATCTTCTTAGTGATGAGAATCCTTAGAAATGACTTGAGATGTAAAGGGAAGAACAAACTTGAACAAACAGTCAGGTTCGGTGGTTTTAGCAGGAGTGTAATTATCAAGAAATTTAGGCCTCTGGTCGTGACCCTGCCCACATCTTTTCCTTTTTGTAGCTTTGATTTCATCCTGATTTCCTAAATGTTTATGGTTATGTTTCCATCTCATCTTGTGTTGATCCACATTATGTTGTTTGTTCACATCAGTGAACTATGAATTATCATTGAGTGTGTTTACATGTACACTAACATGTATTTACCAATTTCTGGAAAACTATTTAACTCCAACTCATCCAGCTAATTGTAAAAACCCAGCACTGTAAGCCTGCATTTACATGAGAATTTGGCATTGTCAGATTTTTCTGCAGTGTTTAAGAGAAATCATGCAGAGAAATCAAGCTAATGCAAAAATCAACCTGCGCTGATTGGGTTGTACCATTTATGATCTTTTTACCTAAACTCATAGCACAGTTTACGGTATTCACATTGTTGGGTCATTAAGTATCACATGAGTAAATCATGCATGTAAACACACTCACTATTTGGTATCCTTCATTTATGTTTGTTTGCCTTGTTTTATTTCTGTTTTTTATCTCATCCCATCACCCTCTCTCCTTTTAACTTTGGGCTACAATCCCAGGCTGTACAAGAGGAGGTGTCCTCTAGGGAAAAAGGAGTAGACCACCTTGAGACTCTCAGCCAATCACTGAATCCACTCAGCTGCACAGCTGATCGTGATTGGCTGGGTGAACGTGTGGGGGCAGTGCGCAGTGGGTACACAGAGCTGCGTGATTGGTGCAGTCGGAGGGAGGCCATGCTGGAGCAGGCCCTGGCCAATGCACAGCTTTTTGGAGAGGAAGAAGTGGAGGTCCTAAACTGGCTAGCTGAGGTGGCCCAGAGACTGTCCGAGGTCTCAGTGCAGAGTTATCAGCCGGAGATGCTAGCGCAGCAACACAAACACACACTGGTATGATTACTTAAGACAGCTGCCGAGGATTAGCATTGTGGTTTTAGTTAGTTTAGAGAACAGAAATGCTGTCAAACAGTTATACTTGGGTTATACTGAGTTGGGCTGTCAATCGATACAAATTTTGTATTTTAATGAACCAATGATATGTTGATAATTGTGTAAATATATTTTTGCATATAAAGCCTCCAAATGAAAAATTAG
>JAZGTJ010015354.1:0-13442 GCA_036877575.1 Botia almorhae | reverse complement strand
ATGACTTAAATTAACATTTTTGTTTCTTATTTTTAGCTGGGCTGTGCATTCAAGCTACATATTTGATTAGCATGTGCGTTCCCTGTAAATTGAACCCATGACCTTTTGCGCTGCTAATGCAATGCTCTACCAGAAATGAGACATAACGCTGTATGCTCTTATTCCCACAATTTGCATAAAGCCTTTTTAGGCATTACTTTGTGTTCATTACTCATTTCATAGGAAGTAAACGTAATGTAGGGGGCGCCTAAATGAGGCTAAAACTGAAGGTGGTGTACACTTGTGGTTAAAGATCTGGGTTAGAGATTAAAAGGTTGCAAGGTAACCCTGACATTATAACCCTGGTTATAATGCTTTTAACACGTAACGCTAGCTTGCATCAGAGGGCTGTCACTGTTGAAACTAATATCACCACAGATATTCAAGAATCTGATTAAAGAATTGATTATATTACAAGACAAATTAACAGAGAGTCTTTTACACTTGCCAAAGTCCCAGTCTCTTGTTTCAGACACATTGAAAGGTCAGTCTCTGTGGCTTCACCACAGCATGTATTTCTCACGCTCGAGGGCCATCAGAAACAATCTCTTATTTGTGTAGCATCTCTCAGCTTAGCAGCTGTGGGAAAACAGATTTATTGCAGCACTATATTGGTAAGTTTCAAGTGTTTGTGTTGGTGTATTTTTTCAGAGTTATGCTTAAAGGCAGGGTAGGCGATTGTTTTCCCCAAAACATTATCATTATGTTGTTTCAAAGTCTCTTTATATCCTGATAGCAATCAGCAAAAAGTGGTCAGCAGAACACTTGAACAACAGACTTTCACATCCTGATATATTGATGTACATTCTGTGGAGCGTTCGCCATTAAATGATCGTCCAAACATCCAATCGTCCAATCACTGCATTCAGTCCAAATGCGTCAGACTATGTATTTGCATACCTTCACACATCCTGCTCGTGCAGACAACCTTTCGTCATCAGCGTGTTTATGTATTTTGGTGGAGGCGTGGCTTTGGAGAGCAGTCTGAAGGGAGGGTGGGATCTTTCAGAGCTAGCTTGGTATTGCTAGCCTCTCCAAAATTGCCTACCCCCAGTATGAATTTCCATGATGGTGTACACTTGTTCAGCACTGGTTAGTGCTGATCTAGGTGATGGACCAGCGTTGCTAAGATGTTGAATTTGAAATTAGAAGTAGCTCTTAAATTAATAATGTCTTTATTTTTCTCTTATATTTGCAGGGAGGTATACGTAGCAGTATCCATAGCAATGACGTGGACGGTGGGTCTCAGTAACCTGGTGTTAGCAGTGTATGGGTTCACTCTCATCACCGGTCTTCCTGCAAACATCTTGGCTTTCTACACCTTTTTCCAGAAGATTCGTCAGAGGTCCACCCCTATAGACGTCCTCTTACTCAGCTTAACTGTTTCTGACCTGATTTTTCTCTTCTTTCTGCCGTTTCGTATGGTAGAGGCAGCAAACATGAAGTGGACGCTGCCGTACTTCCTCTGTCCGCTGTCAGGTTTCGTCTTCTACTCCACAATCTACAACAGCACCTTCCATCTGACGGCCATCAGCGTGGAGCGCTACCTGGGCGTGGCCTTCCCCATAAAATACAAATTAAAACGCAATTCTCGAAACGCAGTAATAGCTGTCTTTTTTTTCTGGGTGATATCCTTCGCGCACTGCAGTATCGTCTACATCATGCAATACCACAACCATTCCAACCCCAACTTCACTGATCCATCCAAGAGGAACAGCTGTTATGAAGAGTTCAGCCCTGAACAGCTCAAGGTCCTCCTGCCGGTGCGCTTGGAGCTGTTTGCTGTTCTGTTCTGTGCGCCGTTCATCATCTGCTGCTTCTGCTACATCAAGTTCATCCACATCCTCTCCAATCTACCCAACATCAATGCCAAGAAGCGGATGAGAGCCATCGGGATGGCTTTTGGAACCCTTCTGGTCTTCATTATCTGTTTCACGCCCTACAATATATCACATGTGGTGGGATTTGCAGGCGGCTACAGCCCAGAGTGGCGGGTACACGCTGTGCTTACCAGCACGTTCAACGCGTGTCTCGACCCCTTCATATTTTACTTCTCTTCTTCGGCCCTCCGTGGAACGTTCAATAACGTTTTGCGAGAGGTGGTCAGGCGACTTACTCTACCATGTTGTCGTTCAGCTCTCTACTGCCCCCTGTTGAACTGTTTGAATACAGACGAGAGAACTCAGAGCTCGACCGACAGCTCTCCGTAATATCACAGGTCAATCACAGTTTGGGATTGTGGACATAGTGTTTGTTTGAATGACCTGATGAGTGAATTGTTTGAATGTGACTTTATTTACTTACTGTAAATAATTATTTACTTTATTTACTGTAGATAAATAGCACTGTTCATGGCAATACTGTTTTCTCCTGCAGTCAAAAGATGGTCAGTGCACACAGACCAGTCCGAAGCTAATGAATGTGTTTCTGATACTCACTGTGACACAAAACATTGTGTTTATGAGTGAACACTGTACTCACGCAGGTCGTGTACTTCAATGTTTCTCATGGCACACTCCCAATATCAATCTGAATATATTTGTTCTACGGCCTAAATATTGTACTTTTTTGCACTGTAAGTTTTTTTGTATCTTTTATGATGGTGTCTTAAATCATTTTATTTTTATGTGGATTTTGTTTTATTTTATCGGATTTTTAATGTAATTGTGAGATATGAAATATTTTCCATATGCATGTTTATTTTACATGTAAATATGCACACTTGTTTTTCATAGTTGAAACTAAGTAAAACAAGTCCGTTTAAGTTTGCTTTGGTTTAAGTTTGCTTTGCATACAATTTTATCAAATAATAATGCATTTTGCACGCGTATGTTTGTATAATATGCAATACATTTTTTACCTATATGTGTTACCTTTTTTACCTATGTACAATAAAGTTGCTATAAATGGTACTTGATTGTAATGGTTTTGCTAACTTCAACCCTCCAAAGTAATTGAAATAAATCACAAATACTTGGGTCATTCTGCCGTGTATGATGACATCATTCTTCATTATCAGCTGTGAGTCCACAGAGAGAGAGATCTCTGGATATGACATTAAGGTTCTAGCTTAGAAAGTCAGAGAACCCCTGAGCAAAACAATAACACTCAAGAACCCATTTCATTGATACCAAAGCAAACTTATTTCATTTTTAACTTTCTTAACTAAAAAATCATTACAACTTATATAGACTAAGTGGCTTCAAATATGTTGTAATGATTTACTTCTGACACACCAAAACCAAAAAATCTCACAGTCAACAAACATTAAGTAAAAAAAAAATACTTTGAACCATACAGTAAGTAAAACAACAA
Organism: Botia almorhae; assembly: GCA_036877575.1. Taxonomy (NCBI): domain Eukaryota; kingdom Metazoa; phylum Chordata; class Actinopteri; order Cypriniformes; family Botiidae; genus Botia; species Botia almorhae. Next base: position 10,088 of record JAZGTJ010015354.1, on the reverse strand, counting down.
CATCATGAAAAACCAGCTAATAGTGAAACAGCTTATGTAATAAATATTGTAAATCTTTGTGTGCCGCAATGCATTTTGGGAACTTACAAACAAGGTGAAATCGTTTGTTCGGCTTTTTCCCTAAGATGGGAAAACATTTGGATACATATTGGACAAACACTTTAGTACTTAAGTACCGTCAACAAGACACACATTGCAAGCTGCAACTTGTTCAACAAAAGAGAAAACATATTTAATTTACACATACAGAAAACGTTCATCTGTCTTTGACAGATAAAATAAAAAACCGTTATACAGAACAACAAGCGATTGATGTTTTGTTGTTGAATCAATGTATTAGAAATGAAAGATTTTTTTGCTGGAGAAAATACTCTCTGACACACAGTGTTTGGACTTCTTTAGTCATGTGTGAGTGGAAGAAACAGCCGTGGCTCTATCACTCATTCTGCTATCAGACTTCAGAGAGTGAAGCACAGCATTGTTATGTGTGATGCAGTGAACTTTATGCGATTGTGAAAGAGCTGAAATCCTGACTTTTCTTTATATGGGAGTTCTGTGTTTAATAACTGGGGTTTTCCTTGACTATACAGACCTGTCAATGATAAATACGACCTGCACAATGTAGCTTCATTTATACATTCTAAATTATACAGTTGTGCTTTTATTTTACAACTGAACACCTGCTAAGCTAACAGTAATGGTTCACTTTGTTTTTATGAGTGCTAGGCAATGGAACAGCTTGGCAATGGTCCCCTGTTACGCCTAGAGTAACAGGTGACGTTCTCAGAACATTGGCTAATGTTCTTTAAAAGTTCTCTTAAAGTTATCAAAAATGTTCTTGCAGTAACGTTAATGGAACTTTCTCTTGTCAGTGGAACATTTAAAAAATTTTACGGCTTTAAAAAGTTTGAATAACATTCTTATAGCCAAGCAATAACGTTAACACATCTTAAAAACTCGTAGAACTTTCAAAATAACATTATTAATGTTTTTGTTACTAAATAGAAACATTAGGGAAATGTTCTTATGACTGAAAATTGACAGCTGGGTATCAGATACATTAAACAGAATTTTAATAGAGACATAGAGAGATAGAGAGAGAGAGAGAGAGAGAGAGAGAGAAAGAGAGAGAGACATTTTTGATCAAGCTATGATCCCGGGTGTTAACGTGGAGGAGTCTAACAGCTAAACTGATTCATTGCAGACACACTTCCCTGTCTCTCTTTTCCAGAAACACACACGCACGCCGTATGCAAGCACACACCCATCATCTTTAAACACATCTCCCACACACCCTGAAGGAGTATAAGTCCAGATAAGAGCTTTAGAGTCTCACATGCACACAGCGCCCTCATGTCAGGTGATTGAGAGCATCGGATCAGATTCAGGGTTACAGCTGATTCATTCATTTCCCTTATCACTACCCAATATTAAAAATGAAAAGCAAACATTTGGTGAGGAAGCGAGCAGAGAGACCCTAGAGTCACAACTGAATACAGAGACACATCTGCAAGATCCATCGGTGAGTGTTTCTCTCTGTCAGTGTAAGATTTTGCATAGGGCTGCTGTTTAGAGTGGATTACAGTGATCAAAGTTTCCTGTGTTGCGAGATTCTCACATTTTGATGCTTGCGTAACGTTTTTCATGAACGTGTCGAATTCTTGTTCTGCTCCGTCTTTAGTTTACACATAGTAAGTTACTATCATAACTTCCTGTAGATTTATTCCAGTATTAAAGAGTAACACAGTATCTGCTCAGTTCTTGTTTTGTTTTCTGGACTGATTCTGTGGGACAATCTGTTAAACATTGTTTGTGTTAAACAAGATTGCCGAGAATTCCACAGGATTATCGATTTTAAAAGCATCGTCAAAGTAGCCAAAATATTTACAGTAGATATTAATATTATAATATTTACAGAAGAAGTACAACTTAAGGAACATCACTGTCATTCTGCGTAGATCTGTTGAGTTTCATCCGCAGGGATTCAGTGTGGATCTGGTCATTATATAATATGATTTTATAGAGTATACTTACTGTACTGTAGTGTACTGTACTGTACTGCTGAGAGTTTCACTTTGTTCAGACCGGCAGCAAAACACAATGTTTGTTTGTTGAAGTTTGTTTGTAGCTTAAACAGCATAAGTACCAATAAAACTAATAAAAATTTTAATGACATTTACATTTGCATACAAAAGTACCCAGAATTCAGTATTATAGTCTGTAGAATACAAAAGTAAGTAAAAGTATATTTACTCTGAATTCAGTATTATAGTCTGAAGAATATATTTAGTCTGAATTCAGTGCTTCAGTCTGAACAGAACAGAACAGATCAGATCAGGGTATTTATTTGTCACTTAGATCAGTATTACCTTCAACTGTGTGCTACAGTATGTATTAAGTGTATAATTAGGCGTTTAATGATAGATATGCTGAATTTTGGCTGTATGAACAAAGGGAATCCGATTCAATTATGTGCAAAATAACAGTGTGGTTAATCAGTTTTACACACTGTATCTAATTTGGAATTTAGTTTTCGTTTACGTACATCTATACACTCAACATCAATAACATGAACTGATTAACATGATCGATTTTTTATTAATATCAATTTAAGACCAATCTGAATGTGATTTGCAGGACTCATCCAGCTCTACTGAATGAAGGCGGTTCACTGTCCCATTCACTGTGTGGAACCCAGCAGTCATGCAGAACTGTGAATACAATCTGTGTCTATCCGTCTACATCATCACCTTCATCACTGGTTTTCCAGCCAACGTTCTGGCCTTCTACATGTTCAGCCGCAAGGTGTGGAGAAAGCCGGCCCCCATCGACATCCTCCTCCTCAACCTCACCGTCTCGGACCTGCTCTTCCTCATCTTCTTGCCCTTCAAGATGCAGGAAGTGGCCAATGACATGATATGGAATATGCCCTACTTCCTGTGTCCGCTGTCTGGCTTTGTATTCTACATGACCATCTATAACAGCACCTTCTTCCTGACCGCAGTGAGCGTGGAGCGCTACCTCGGCGTGGCCTTTCCCATCCAGCACTCACTGAGAAGACGACCCATCTACGCTGTGTTTGCCAGCATCTTCATCTGGGCGTTTTCAGTTCTTCACCTCAGCATCGTGTACATCATACCCTACTACAACCCGACCGGAACGAGCGCGCCGCCACGGAACATCTGCTACGAGGGTTTCACGGACTCCCAGCTGGAGGTTCTCCTGCCCGTCCGTCTGGAACTGTGCATTGTTCTCTTCTGCATCCCCTTCCTGATATGCAGCTTCTGCTACATCAACTTCATTCGCATCCTCTCCAGGCTGCCGAACATCGGACGACGCAGGAAGTTGCGGGCCATTGGCCTGGCGCTGGGAACGTTGTTGGTGTTCGCGCTCTGTTTTGGGCCCTACAACATCTCCCATGTGGTTGGCTTTATACTCAAGAAAAGCCCGGGCTGGAGGGACAAAGCTCTTCTGCTCAGCACGTTCAACGCGTGCTTGGACCCAATTATCTTTTACTTCAGTTCTACGGTGGTGAGGAACACGCTGGCCAAGATGTTTAGGGGCGTCTGGGGAAAGTTCTGGTGCCCAAAGGTTCTCTGGAGCTTCAAGAAGGAACCTCCTGAAACAGAGAAAACTGGACTGCCGAAACCACAGGAGGTCAACAACCTTTGACAAAACAACGGCCGGGAAACAACAAATGCATTCTTATCGCAGCTTAGTAAACGTTGCTTCACTTCCTGGAAAGACGAGCGAGCGATTAGGGAACGCCAAAACAACAGAATTCACGTGGCGAGTGTTATCTTACGACAAGAATAAAAACATCGCGGTGAAACTTGTGTACATAAAGAGACTGAAATGTGTGTCTGTAAACAGAGGAGAAACTTCCTTTGATTGCGTTTTGTGCTGAGTGTTTATTTAGCCAAAATTAAAACCACACTCAGAGCTCATTGCAGCTGGTGCCTAAATAACCAACTTGTACCCATTATTCCCTTCACTCAATACAAACAGATGAGAGTCCGAGCACCGATGACTGGGCGGCAGTTTGTATAGCTCGCAGATAAAGGAGCCGCGTTCACCTGCAATATGAGCGTCAACAAAAGCGCTTCATTCAAAAGCCTCGTGTTAATATTTAAATGGTTTTCTCTGAGAATATTAGGTGGTTGGAAACTGATGTGCTTTTCTCACACTTTGCATGTTATTAATTTCAAGTTGTAAGAACGCTTTTCTGACATTTCCATAAGCAACAAAAATGTTATTTTGAATGTTCTAGGAATGTTCAAAATGTCCAGTATGTTAGTATTTTATTTATGTTTCTGCCGGGTTGTAAGGCGAATTTGTTGAATTCTGTAACGTTTTTAAAACATTCCAAAAACAACGTAAGAATAACGTTTGTGATACATATGACATATAACGTTAAGAAATGTCTTACTTTACCGCAAGAATGTTCTTTTGAAAACTTTGAGAGAACTTGGAGAGAACTTTTCTGAAAACGTTCCCTGTTAGCTGGGCAGGAAGTGACCTCAAACATAAAACTGTAAAAGGAACAAATGAAGGTAACAGGAAAAACTAATGACAAACAAACACTGTACAGTAACGTCTAATTAACTTAAAAATGAAGTGTGCCATCTGTTCTGTTAAACACTCTCTGCTATACCGGGTTAAAATATCTAGTATTTATTAACACGATTAAGTCATTGGTAAGTGGAAGTAGTTGTTTGAGCATATTGACTAGCTCGGGGGTGTCAAACTCAGCTCCTGGAGGGCCAGTATCATGCAGAGTTTAGCTTCAACCCTAATTAAATACATCTGGTCCAGCTAATCTGGGTCTTCAGGATTACTAGAAACTTCCAGACAGGTGTGCTGGAGTTGGCTGAAGTTAAACTCTACAGGACCCTGGCCTTCCAGGAGTTGAGTTGGACACCCCCGGACCAGCCCATCACAGCAACATTTATTAACCAATAGTGTGAGTTCTGGGCGGAGCTATGTTTTTAACCAACCAATAACAGGCGGGGAAGTGCTAGGAATCTTGTTTAAAAATATTGATTATTTCATTAGTCATTATTTTTACAGTTCTGTTTAAAGACGCTGGAGGCCTTTTTTAAAAGCATTATTTATATGCGTTATGTAAATAAAAATGTATCATTATTGTACATTTAAGAAAGCTTTATAAGGTGTTGTGATATAACAAAACTTCATCATACAATATCCATCCTATTGGTTTGTTATTTGTGTTTTCTGGTGTCTCTTTCTCCTGGTCATGTCATAAAATGTTTATGGCATATTTCCTTTCTGTTCATAATAACAATTAACCGCTAATCTCTCGTCTCTGTTATAAACCTGACAAATATTTACAATAGGTGATTGTCTTTGATTGCCAAGCTGGAAAGGAGTGAAGATACAGACACATTCACAAGCACGTGGATTTGCACTTAATAGACATCACTCAGGAAACGTTTTGAAATGAATGTTACCATCGGAGGGTGTTTCCGGTTATCATAAAGCCTAAAGTGGAGGGACGTTTGGCTTGTCACATATACGGAAATGATTCGTACTCAAAATATGACCTCAGCTGTTGTGACATGTTCACCACAGGCTGCCTTGTTTGCTAATAAAACAGCGTTATCAAAATTGAGTGCACTTGAAGCGCGTACTCGTTACTTAATATGAGACTGTAATTTTGTCCAATAATACAAAAGTACGCACATTTATTTATTTGTTTTAGATGTGGGAAAAACTTGCTTTGCAATGGGCCTTAGCAAGACAAAGGGATCTTTTTTATTTTATTTCAAAAATATTTAGAATGTTATTGTGTTTATCAAAAGACACTTTTATCAGAAAACAGAAAAACGTTAATATTAACAGAAAAGTTGTTTTCTAAAGGTCCACGGGGCTAAAAAGGATGAAAGTTGAAGAGACACTAATTTCCTGTCTCTTCAGTTCCGCTTACTGCGCATTAGATATTTACAGTAAACACGTTTTCTCTTTACATACAGCAGCCCTGGATGTGCACCTTTTTGTGGCAGAGCTGACCAGAAGATTCTGGAGCAATCAGAGTATTAATGGATCAGTACACACTGAAGTTATAAAGAACCAAGTTTCAAATACCTCATTTCAAAGGTGAATAAAATTTTCAGCGTGTGTTTGATTTATTGGGACTTACCTATTCTTTTATTTGCTCTTCCTTCTACACCAGCAGCGCCACGCTGTGAAAGACAGATATAAAATTCTTAACGTCTCCACGTTCTACAAGATTCATAACGCCGTCGTCTTTATTCCAGGATGTAACCACACTTTCGAGTATTACGATTCAAATAAAACATTATCATTAGCACATACCTTATCCTCTCATCTGCGGTAATAAACATGCTCAGTGTGGAATTGACTCCACATTCAGAATATTCAGCCAACCAATCACCTTACTGGGTTTTGCTCGCACACATGAATCATGGGAAACCGTGAGTGTATAACCGTATGCATAGAAAATGATGACTCATCCCAGGTAAGACCAGAAACACTTTTCACAAGCATGCTTGACCAACGCATTAAAAGTAATAGATCCCAAAATTACAGTGTGTTCCAGCTTGTGTAGATAGAAACGTTGGCTTTCATGCATTTGCATTGAATATTTTTCTAGCCCAAAGGATGCAGAGAGAACAGAAAATATTATGAATTTGTTATTTATACATCTGTGGAATTGTATGATTTAATAAATAAACTACAGCCTATTTCAAATATAAGAAAAACATTAATGTATAAAAACAACAAGCATATATATCTATGGGTATCTGCATACCTTTGTCCATAAGATAAATATTATTTAAAATATTTCATATTTATTCATTAAAATGCAAATATCCGCAGACAATATCTTTTTCTACAAATACATGTTCTGTGTATTGATACGCACAATACTCATACTGAAAAATGAAATATCAAATAACGAACTATGCGCACAGCACTTTTATACATATCGTTTGATTTAATTCCATTTTAATTCTACTCAAATCCACATTTTATTCTGTTTCCCTTTGGCTACCCAAATTCAAATCCAGAAACAGATTTTAAAACGCATTCTCAATTAATTCAGTTCACAATGACGCCGCCTTGGTGAAAGGGAGGAACGGATTACCAAAGACAAAGAGCGCGAAACATCAGAATACCAGACGAGCTGATTTATAGTATGTCACGTGAAACAACCGTTTCGTCACGAAGTGACAGTAAATTTCTCTCGTGGAAGCTGCTGTGTCAGCATTACGTAACAACCCCGTTCATTCAAAAAAATTCAGGCCGATATTTTTGTTGCGTAAGAATTTTCGTTCCCCTATTGGGTCAAACTGGATTTTTCTGGGGTTTTCTCCTCTGGCTTATAACGTCTAAATAAAGAACTAATTTTTCTTTGTGACTTTATTTTTGATCTCATTAACTTTGAGGTAACTTTCTTGCGTGTTTTTACGACATTTGTGACATTTATATACGGACATGATTGTGTTTAGTTTATACACAAATAAGATTTACAAAATAATTAAATGTTCATTGTTAATGTTATTAACGTTAAATTTTAATTACACTTATTGGCAATAAGTGTAAATTGATTGTTAAAAGCATAAACGCAGTTTCAACTAAGAAAACATCAAACAAGACCAATAGTTAAAACTATTGTATATTATTGCTCAGATAATTCGGTTTAGGGAAAATGAAATCTATGATTTTGGATCACAGATTTTGGTACTTTGGCAACTGTGAGCAGACTCTTTCTCCTGTGTTGTTTGAATCAGAGATCAGAGTTAGAACAATGAGGAGAATTATGCCTGTTAATTTCATTGTAGTTTCATATGACTGCTGTTCTGAAGAGGAGGATATTCGAAGAGAAGTTTGTACAGCTGTCTTTGTGAGGATATACATTGACACAATACAATCTCTAGCCTAAAACCAAGTCTTAACCTTTAAACAGCCCTTTAAAGGGGTGTCAGAAAGTCAGGGCGGGCCAAAATGTCCTCACCTTTCTCTCACTCCAAAGGTCTAACTGCTCACACTGGTCCTCACAAAGACAGATTTACAAGTACACACACACACATTTATTTCAAACAAACCCTTTAAACTGTTTTAAACACAGCGGAGACAAACAGGTCAAGATGCAGGTGACAAATATTTTCTGTATCCGACATCAATGTTAATTTTTTCATTTTACAAGTTATGAAAAGCCCTCAAGGCCTCTAAGACCCTGAACAGAACATGTGGGTCAGGCTCTGAATACAACATCTAATGCTTTACTAGTTTCTGTCACACTCAGATATTTATTTAACAAATGTTCAGTCTTACAGTTTTTTAGCCCGAGAGTCCTCAAATGCCACAAGCCAAATGTCACAGAAAGAGACATTTCTTTCATTAATAAGCAGATATTTCCTCATCTTGAAAATGCCAATTTCCCTTTTTTCTCTCAACAAATGATTTTTCACGACTCAAGGTCACACGGGTGCGACTGCCTTTCATGAATTTACAGTTATTAAAAAGCAGATTGTGTTACTGTTCAAAATGATTTCTGCAAAATGGGTACAGAACTATTTAAAACAGGTTCAATACAGAAAACAAACAAACACACCATCAAATTGACAGTTCACCTAGAGACTCTGAAAAAACTTTATTTTTCTTCTGACATTTGTCAGATCCAGCGTTTAGGTTACTGTGACTGAGGTACTTTTTGCAGGAACACGAGCAACATTGTTTTCTAGATATTACATGAATATAATTTGTTCTCTGTATTTTTAGCTTGAGGGTTCTTGTGTTAGAGGAAGTTCTGTGGCTGTACATCAAAAACAGAAAGATCTTTAAACAGCCGTTCTGCCTGCCAGCATCGTAAAGATGAGAACAAAATACACACGCAGTGTTGTGTTAAAAACAAAAATTCAGCTTTATTTTTCCCCTTCCGTTTATTTTCTTCACTTTTTTCTCCTCATTTTTTTGGATTAAAAAAAGTTACACACACCTAAAAATAAATGACAAAAAACTGTAAAACAAATGACTTCTGAAGAAACATTACAGCACAGCACAGAATGTGTCATTGTGGAAGACGACGTTCTGTCCGTTTCCTGTTTATTAGCTGCGTCACTCATTTCTCGAAGATAGTCGACAACTAGGGGATAAAATCCAATCGGTCTGAAACAGAATTTTGACCCATCATGCCCACCGTAGGGCCAGAGAATGTACACAGACACATTCACACACAAACACACAGAGCTATATGACTGAGATACTGAAGTGGAGGTCTGGAGTACATAGCAGTGATGGGGCGCTCGGATCGGGGTATGGAGGAAAAGGCCATCTGATTGGCTGGAAAGGGCACGTGATGGGATCAACAAGAAACCCAGCTAACAAATTTAGGTTGTGAGAGCGTTTCTATTACGTAACAAATCGTTAAAAAAGCGTCCAATGCGTCCAAATCTTTAATGTGTAACTCTGTAATGTTTTAAAAAGGTTCCGCTAAAAACCTTAGAACAACATTGTTGATATATGATATAGAACGTTTAAAAACATTGTACTAATGTTACTGCAAGAACGTTTTCTGAGAGAAACTTTTAGAGAATGTTAGCCAATGTTCTGAGAACGTTCCCAGTTAGCTGGGAGGGGGGCTCAACAGAGGCAGCTGAGGGAAGATAGGTATGACTGACTAACTCCTGAAACTAGCGCTGGCTAATCATCTGTATTTACCCTGGCTAATCATCTGTATTTACCCCTATGACTGACAGTGCAGAACAGCATGCATTGTTGACATTCTGTAAGATTTAGAATGCGATGCAGCGTGTGGGTCGCACTCCCGCTGATTTGGGAGGAACTGTCCCTGTTGTGTCTTTTTAATGGTTGTGTGCTTCTGACAACTTAATTAGTCCTAATTATGCACATTAGTAATTAGTGAATTCTGTTTCAAATATCAGCAAAGGATTGACATAAAACCATCTGTCCTGATAATACCTCAGATGAAATTACTATCTACCTATCTATCTATCTATTCATCCATCCATCCATCATCTATCTATCTATCTATCTATCTATCTATCTATCCATCCATCCATCCATCCATCCATCCATCCATC
>JAZGTJ010015353.1:0-13443 GCA_036877575.1 Botia almorhae | reverse complement strand
CTAAATTAACATATATCCAAATAGCATAAATAAGGCAGAAAACAGTCATAGTTACTGTCATCAGTAAAGAAGAAACACAAGAGTTTCACAGGGAGTTTGATCATCATCTCGTAGCAATGCCTGCGTACATAACCTCATCATCTGCTGGAGCTCTCTGACAGAGAAACACAAGATACCAGACATTTAATGAAGAACAACCACATAGTCAAGACCATTTATAAATAAAAAAGTTTATATGGGTATAAGATAATGTCATGTTAAAGGAATAGCACACAGGATGTGCTATTTTAAGCTTCAAAATCTCAGTCTTCTTCTACCATTATAGAGCTGGAAAGAGGCAGGATATTTTTTTAAATAACTCAGGCTGCCTTAAAAATGAGAATTATGAGAGATTTTTATTTTTTGATGAACTATCCCTTTAAATGTGTTTAACAGTTAAAACATTCAGGCTGTGATCTAAAATTCATTTGTGTCTTTACCAAAATGAGACCTAAACACATCATAGATGTATGTTTTCTGAGGTCATGTAACATGCACCAGTTAGCGGCAATAAGAACAGAGACTCCTTATATGAAAAAGACACATGTACATATTAAAAACACATATGACACAGTTATGTGTTAATGCTCTTACCGGTTTATGTGTTTGTCTTTTACAGAAGGTTGGCTCAGCATAAGTGATCTCCTCTTCAACAGTCTGAACTCTTTCTACAGAATAACAACAACAACAATAATAATATAATTATCCGTTAAAATACTTGTTTTACAGCTACAGAAGATGTTCACACACCCTGCTGATCTGTGTGTCTGTGTTTCCTGCACATCCAGAAGATCAGAACTGAGACAACAATCATCAGAGATCCAGCAGCGGCACAAGAGATCAGAACTTGATGATCTGAGGTGAGACCTGTAATAGAGCCGTTACTGTAACTCACCCGTCTCTATGCGCAGATATTAATAATATTAATCAAGATATTAATACATTTGAAAACATAAAACTCAATATAAACAGAATAAATCCTAAATTGTTAATTGTAAATGTGTCGAACATAATTCAGCAAATATTTTCGGAGGTTCTGAACTATTTTGATTCGTAAAGTGAATATGTATGGGAATTGAGCGCATAACATCTTTGGCTTTTCTATTGTAATCATGGAGCTCCCGAGCTGAACAGCGCCCCACATTCTCATAATGTAAATCTGTGGTGAAAAATGGAACTGCAGCGAGCCCTAACTGGGAGTCACTCCGATTTGAGGCTGCCGCTGTAGTTTTTACGTTACGTGAACGTAGTTCCGGACAGTGTTGTATTAATCACTACGAGTACATTGAAAAATTCACAAACATGAAACAACGGGCGGGCCAAATGCTTGTGTAAATAAATACATGACTTAAAGAATAAATCGTTTAGTTTTAATGTTGCCTTTGTGAATTGCTTGTACAATAAATTTAAACAAAAGAAATAAAACAACCAAATAAAAAAAACTTAGTGTGTGCTTGTTTTGTTAACCCAGTTCAACATGCAGTCAGTTACTTTGTTTTCCTCCTGAATCTCAATTAATCTCAATTAATATTCAAATTCAATAATACTACTGATGTGTTGTAAAAGATTGTAGAAGATTGTAGAAGCATTCTATATATGATTATAGAGCTTGCAATCAATATTAGAGCGCCACCCTCAGGCTAAACTACGGAAGGACACTAGACCTCTGCCAAAAGTGTTCTGAATGCATTCAGTTATTTAAATGTAAAATTATTCCCCTAGCAGACTTGCAGTTAATAATAAATTTTTCATATAACCTTCGATACAACCCAAAATCTGCCCCACCTAAATGTATAGTCAGGTGTATAAGCCTGCTGCTGTAACTTAATCTGATCTGAGATCAGGGAATATCATTACTGTAACTGAATCTGTCAGTCTGATCTTAGATCAGCTCGGTGAACACAGACTCACCTGAACACGGCTGACAGACATCAATGATGTTGAGATGTTGAGTCTGGTTACTGATTGAATTGTTCAGCACACAGCTGTATGTGTTGTTATCCTGATATTCCACCTCCAGAGGTAAAGAGAGTCTGATGTTGAGATCAGACGCACTGATGCTGGAGAATAAACTGTTTCCTTTGTACCAGGAGAGAGTCGCATGTGTCACATTCATCACTGAACACACTAACACACATTTTGATCTTGAAGATCGTTCTGATGATGAAGAACATTGTGGAGAATCTCTGCTGATGACCGGAACAGGCAGACGAGCTGGAGAACATTCAAGAATCAAGAATAAAATTGAGCAAATCAAATGTCCTAATGATATTTTTTAAAATCTTAAAGCAATGTTTATTGTGATCTGTGAGATACGCCGCACTAACATTATTTATTTTGTTGTATTTTTTCAATACTATCATGATTATGAAAAACCGAGTAACTGATATTTTAAACTCACCACAGACAGTAACTTTGAACTGTTTGGAGAAGCTAGAAGGTATTCTGCTGATTTCTACTTTATAAAGTCCAGTGTGTTCAGTTCTGATGTTTGTGATGGTCAGATCTCCAGTCTGATTATGCAGCTGTAAGTACATCTTGAATCTCTCATTGATAAATGATGTCATATTGGCCTCTGTGTTTAATTCAGCTATGCTCTCATCTGGACTCTGAACTCCAAACATCCACTCCATCACATCTTCTCTCTGTAGTTTAGTATCAGTGTGTAGAGTGACAGAATCTCCCTCCACCACAGACACTGTCTTCACCTCATCTACATCACCAAACACACCTGCACAACAAACATTATTAACATTATACAAAGTGTATTTGTTTTCACTGTAAATATAGATTTATGTGAGAACAGGAAATAGACATAGACCTGACATGCATAAAAATTTTAGGTTGTAAGAACGTTTTTCCAATGTTTCTATTAAGTAACAAAAGCGCTAAAAATTCTAGAAACGTTCAAAACGTCCAGTTTTTGGACGTTGTATTAACGTTATTGCTTGGTTATTAAAACGTTGTTAAAACGTTTTTAATTCTGTAACGTTTTAAAAACTTAAGAATTACGTTTTTGATATACACCGTTAAACATGTTCTACAAACGTTACTGCAAGAACGTTTATGACGACTTTTGGGAGAACGTTTAAAAGAACATTCGCCGACGTTCCGAGAACATTCTCCGTTAACTTGTAAAGAATCAGAAATATACTTGTACAGTATATAAAGTAATCCACGTGAACAAATGTCATTTTTATATATCAGAAAATATAGTAGTCAATACAAATCCTGTGAGTGAATCTACTGCAAGAAATAAATCAGTAAAACTTTGAAAAATCACTCACCGTCCAAACGCCACAAATATAAATGCAGATAAAATACTTTAAGAATCATTATTCTTCAGCAGTGAGTGTTGAACGACAGAGATATGACAGTAAATATCATCTGTATTTATTCTCCTCCTTCAGTTTAATACCGCCGCTCGCGTGAACGCGCACACGCGCTCCGGAGCTTTCTGACCCGCGTCAGACACAGAGGAACCTAAAACACTTATAAGAACAATGACAGATCTGAGATTAAACAGTTAGAGAACTTTAAAGACACAAACGAGGCGATTTATGACGTATAGAGCTGTAACAATAATAGAATTTAGCATGTAGTCTTCATGTAATGTTTAAAATCATAATGAGATATTTTACATGTATAGTGAACCTGAACAGAGAGCTGTTGAGACCTCCACTGAATCTCTGGTTTAGACGCTCTCCTCAGCAGACTCGGATCCGCAAGCTTCAGCGTGCCAGCTCTGATCTAGAATCACTCACACAATCTGATCTAGTTCAGGAATATGGTTTAAAAAACCACCGTAGCAATTTAGGGTTTATAAAAATACACCGTTCTCGGGATCTGTCCATTAAAATATCTTAAATTATAATCTAATGAAGCTAATGAGAATTCCAAATGAAATCTGACCTGTGACCTTTCTGGCTGTTTGAAAACGTCAGTATTGATGGTTTCACTGTTGTATTTCTGAGTAAATGAGTTTTGAGTGAAGTGTATTTATAGAGAAATGAGTGGAACAAAAGACACTTTTCATCAGCAAACTACACACAAAAACTAACCACAAACACCTATGATCAGACAAGCTTATAAGAGAGAGCTGTTTGTCCACTTACCAGATCAAACCACATGCCTGTTGTCGCTGTGTGGAAAATGAGACCGCAGCAGGTTTCATTTTGACTGCTGGAGTGTCACATTAATGATTTAAACACATCATACATTCTGTGGATCCGATTTAACCCTGTGATAACTGCTTAAACAATCACATTTGCTAATGTGAGCTGTTATTTGTAGCTTCTGAATGACCTTCAGTAGTGACATGTTTCTTCATCATTGATTATTATTTATCAGTTATTGTTAGATGTTCTGGGTATTTATCTCATGTATGATGAGGATAGATGTTTGTTGCTGGAGGCGAGACTGACTGAAACATTCACTTCCTGTTAGTGATAGAAAACAAAGAGTCTGTACTAAAACTGTCTAGTTTATGTGTGTGTGTCCCAAAAACAGCAAAACAGTGAATATTTAACAAGTATTTTTATTTGCTTTCACAAAATACATCATTTTGAAGCAACTTCAAACATTCTACTGTACTATTGTGTATGTGTGAGTCTCTGTTGAGCTTCACTGATAAACGTCATTTTATTATGCGTCTTCATTGCATCATTTTGACTTTGGGCCTCCAGTGAGCAACAAAAGACGACAAGGCAAGAAATGACAAATTCTGTAAGATTCTATAAAAAAACTGCAAATAAATATGTAGATTTAAAAATCTGTAGACAAATAAAACAGATTGTGTTTCTTTTGAAAAGCATGTCTGACCAAACGTTTCCTCCATCTGTGGTCAGAAGCTGCTATTGGCTGTCAGACTGAGCGTATCTCAGCACCACACACTATAAAGGCTGTGCTCTGTGTTTGATTGATTTTCCTGCTCTTATCTCTTCTTGCTCTCTGTGATCTACTGTCTTCCCCTGGTAATCAATACTGTGGAAGCTTCCAGCACGTCATATTTCAGTGAATTGCCATTGCTAGACACCAGTTATGCAGATGAATCAGATTTCTCATCAAATATTTTTTATCAAATTACCGCCTCGATTTATTTTCACTATAATTATTTTTATTCGACCTTTGACCTCCTATAAAACCAGCAGGTCAAAGGTCAAGTAATCATGTACATGATCATTTATGCATCTCAAGACTATTAAGTGAGGCTTTCTCATTAAATATGAATATAAATGTATTATTTTCTTAGCGTCAGGTTTGTGTTTTTTATTTCACTTCATGTGGACTTCTTCAGGGAGACACGGGTTTATTATATAATCATATCTTGACGATCTGCTCTCCAGCATCACTTTGAGGAGTTTTGTGTCACTCTGGAGCATTTCCATGGAAAAGGCCAGATGGGCTCACGCGTGTCTGGTGCTGATGGTGATGTTCAGCGGATCGTGGACCGCAGTCGACGCACTCACATTTCCACAGTATTACATGTAAAAAAAACAGCATCTTCACAGCATTACACGGGCGTCTGCACAACATCATATCATAAACATCTCAACATCACACTAACATCTCCACATCACACCAGCACCTCCACAGCATCTCCCCAACATCACACTAACATCTCCACATCACACCAGCATTTGGTGTGACTACTCATTGAATTTAAATGGGTAAATAATATGCCCATAAAATAATATTATATTATAAATAATATTAAAAATAATATATATATATTTTGTTATTGTGATGTTGGGTAAATAAAATTACCATTTACAAGAGGCTGTTGAGAACATGAGAAACTGTCACACTGTACAGCGATGATTTAATTAGCCAGCTGATCCTCAGCCAGGTCCATCCAACCTGGGACCAAGTGCTCCTCAAGATGAAGCTGCTGAAGATGAAGATGATTGACCACTAGGTCAATCCTGACTTGCACCAGCAACTTTTCAAAAACCAGCTAATTTCCACCCTGTTATATCTAAATTGAAGAAAACGTCTCTCCAAAACCCAGTTAATTGCCAGTCTGGTCAATGTAACCTGGAGCAAACAGCTGACCAAGAACCAACTGATCCTCAGCCAGGTCCATCCAACCTGGAGCCAAGTGCCCCTCAAAATGAAGCTGCTGGAAACCTGGTCCATCCGGACTTGCCCCAACAGCTTTCCAAGAACCAATTAATTCCAAGCCTGGTCTATGTAACCTGAAGAAAAATACTCTTCACGATCCAGCTAATCCTCAATCAGGTCCATCTAAACTTAAGACAACATCTTACAAAGATACATATGATTCCCAGCCTGGTCCAGCTAACCTTGAGCAAACAGTTTTCCAAAACACTGCTGATGCTCAGCCAGGTTCTACCAACCTTGAAAAGCCAGCTGATCCCCTATCAGATCCATCAGCAACCCCCAGCCATCGGTTCCCCCAGATCCAGCTGATACCCTGCCAGCTGGTGAGTATACTGCTATAATCCTCCAGTTCATTTTCATAACTTCCTCCTTTTTATTGTCAGCTTTTTTCTTGTATGTTTCCATTTCGTAATGTAGTTGTTGCACAACTGTGCCTAGTTACTCTGTAAGTGTATTTATATGCCAGCCGTTTGACTAATACTTTGGTATATACTTTGGTATTTTCGTATGTCAATACTGAAGCCATTCTGATTGGTCGCTCTAGGACACATTGCAAAATTATGTAAAAACCAAAAAGGTTTGCCTACTGCTTATTGTATAGCTTTCAGATTCAAATAGCATCTTTTACACTTCATTATCATTACCTTAAATTAAAAAAGGATATGTTTATTTGCGTTGCGGTGAAAGGTATTTACCTTAAATATTCAAAAAAGTACACGTACACAACGTACACACGGCACACAAATAAATCCACGCGTTATATTCTATATTAGTAAATTTACAGATGTACTTTTTAGCGTTTAATTAATTATATAATACGTTGTTACAATATATATACAATCTCGCCCTCAAAAAAAAATCTCCATAGGCATGTACTTTTTTATTTCTTTATGTAATACTGCTTATACCCCTATGAGCTATGCTGGTCATACTGTCTATGTACACATAAAAAATATGAGAAGTCAACGCAGCCGCACGACTGATTCTGAGCAAGAGCACTGCGCACGCGCGTCTTTGGACAGGAACCAAAGATAAAATGTGGCAGCGCATAACATACATTAACTTAAATATTAATTATGCAAGAAAGACAAAAGGCCTCATGTCGTGCCCCGTGTAGTTCGTTTAGTCCTGTGATGTCAAATCGTCGTATTTTTTTTTTAGTTGAGCTGCTACAATAAAGGCTGCTCGTCTTTCTGACAGATACGGTCTTGGGTCTATTGTTTTGTTTGTTATCAAGGAAACCGGGCATTTAGCGAATGTGAAGAGGTGCTAATGGGTGCACAGCTATCCGAAATGCGTGACGTCGTATATACTGTTTATGACGTCACAAACAAAATCCTATAAAGCTCGCTCTTGTAGAATCGCTTCAGTTTAGTGAGAATCTGAGCGTAGGCGAGGACGATCACTTTACACTCTTGCAGAATTGTTAAGTGCGAATCCGGGCGTAGGCGAGGACGATCATTTGACTCTTTTGCTAATTTAAATCGTTTCAGTGAGAATCCAAGCGGAGGCGAGGAAGATCATTTGACTCTTTTGCTAATTTAAATCGTTTCAGTGAGAATCCAAGCGGAGGCGAGGACGATCATTTGACACTTTTATCAAAATCACTTCATTTCAGTGAGAGTCCGAGCGGAGGCGAGGACGATCATTTGAATAGTGACTCTATAGACAGTGACTGTACAAGTCTTTACGGAGGAAGTTTAGGAGTTTATACAGACAGAGTTTAAAGTACTCCAGAGTTAACAGCTGAACACCATCGTTAACTCTACATTAACACCTGTGCACAAGTCAGCGGAGATCCTGAACAGCGGCGGAGTGTCGGTGGACGCTCAGCTGATGTTGAGAAGCTGTAAATTAGCCGCGTGTGCAGAACAAAAGGCCTCTCCTAAAACTATGGAGAAGATCCCAACAGGTCAGTCACACTATAACGATAAACCATAAAGTATAAAAGCTGTAACATATAGTTAAACAATATGGGTTGACAGCGTTTTGACATCCTTTGAAAAAGCGGCCTCGGGTCTCCTTACCCAATTTATGGGTATTTATGCTATAATTCCACGCTTACCTTTACCGAGACCCCGCGCCACGCTTACGATGTCTGTTTCTGTTTAATTAGCCATATATGTAATATTTACACCAGGTGTAATACAATTTGTCTTGTATTATTTGCTACTTGGTCTTATTGTCGATGTATTTAATAATGATAAAATGACTTTATTTGAAAAGGTTTAATTTAAAAAAATTCACTCTAATAAAATCCAGCACAGGTGCAATTTTAAAGTTAATCAGTATATGAGAATTAAATCATAGTTTAAAGTAGTGAAGCAACAGGATTAAAGTTATTGTGAAATTAAAACCTGTATTAACACGATTGATTAAATGTAAGCCTGGTTATTTTTAAACAAGGTTTAAAGTTTAGCTCAACGGAATTATTAAATAAACATTGACAATCTTTATTGGTGCAACACACCCACATTTACAAAAGTAACATTATGTACATAAAATACTAATTCCAAAAGTTTACATACAGTTGTTCCTTAAAATGACGACTCCTCATGTCTCTACAGTAGTTAGCTTGTCCATCATGCAAAACCAAACTAACTAGGGTTTAATTGCACTGTGTGTGATTTTTATATAAGCACATAATGTAAGCACAGCTTGTATCATGTGAAAGGACTGACTTCATGACTTTATTATTCATATTTTGCTTTTTGTTTAGAACAAACTAAAATGAGGAAGAAGAAAGGTATCGCAGCCTTTTTCCAGAGAACGTGGCGTGCTGTAAAGCGAACGTTTGGTCACCGAGGCAAGAAAGTGGCTCCACTTCCATTACAGCCTGATCCCGATACATCTGATCCTCAACCAGGTCCATCTGGACTCAAGCCAGTGGATTTCCAAAAACCAGCTAATTGCCAGCATGGTTTATGTAACCTGGAGGAAACAGCTCTTCAAGAATCAGCTGATCCTCAGCCAGGTCCATCCAACCCTGAGCCACCTGTTCATCAAACGCCAGCTGATGCCCCATCAGTTCCATCAGGTATACTGCCACATCTTCCAGTTCATTGTCATAACGTCCTGCTTTTTATTGTCAGTTTTTTTCTCTTGTCTGTTTTCTTTTCCTCCTGTAATTCTCCTGTAAAATAAGTGCATCTATATATCGTCTAATATTCATCTGATACTTTGGTGTTTAATATGTTGTGTCATTTCGATTATCTGAATTCTTTTGGATTTTATCAGAATGACTTTTAACTTTTTCCTTTTATCTTTATCATTATTTTCCCAATTTTCTTTTTAAAGAAATGTTTAGGTTTCTTAAATGATCAATTTTCAATCTTAATTTCAAACATTCACCTTGTTTATTCGACTAGTATCTGAGCACTGCTGTTGTACTTCATGTGATAGTCAAAGAAACGATAATCTCATGTGCTCTTATTATTGTTAGGACCATTTTTGTTACTTTATAAAATGATGGAGTGTCTGGGAAGGGGAATTTTTGGCAGCGTGTATCGAGGGACCCGCAAATATGACGGTCAACAGGTAGAAACGCTCTCGCTATATTTATCAAACATTTTACCTCTTGTGTCCTAAAATATAAATCATTGTGCATTATTTTAACCCAGTTATGTGTAAACCAGTTTACAGACGGTCAGTGTCATATACTATTAAAAACTTTACATATGATTCATTTACCTTTGTAGGTCGCCATCAAAGTTATTCTTAAAATGAAGCACATGGATCGTTATTTAACCATTGTAAGTATACTATACACTATATTGCTATATTGCTATAATAACTACTATATTGCATATTTGTGTTGTTATACCATTGTCACCTAACATTCTAACAGTCAAATTTCCTCTCATCAATTGAAGTAAAGTGTTCCTCTATGGAACATGCTTAAATCATGCTGGGATAACATGGAGGTTTTGGTCCATGTCAAGTGCAAGTTTTTATTAAAAGGATATACCAACTACTAACACATTCTTATATTTATGTCCATATAATTGTTTTTTCTATCTATCTATCTATCTATCTCTTTTATATCTAAAAATGATATATTATTAATAGAAAATTATATATTATATAACAATATATAAGTAATTATAATAGTATATATAATATATTTTAAGACTTTGAATAAAATTAGAAAGTGCATGTTTAGACCTTAACATATCACAATATAAATGATATACAGAAATATTACCCATAGTCAGCTAACCTTTTGTTGAACACCTTTCTTTACCAGCCTGGGTATCCCATGCCACTGTTAGATGAAGTGGCTCTAAATCTGCTGGTACAAAAGCCTCAGAGAAGTCCACACGTTGTACAATTGTTGGACTGGTTTGAAAAGAGAAGGCATCTCATTCTCATTATGGAATACCCTCAACCCTGTGTGACCTTGATTGAATTCATCAGGCTCAATGGAGGTCATCTGTGTGAAACAGTGGCACGTGATTTCATGCTCCAAGCACTGCTTGGAGTAAAACACTGCATTGATCAGGGTGTCCATCACGGGGACCTGAAAGTGGACAACATTCTGATCAACACAGAAACTCTGACACTCAAAATCATAGACTTTGGGTGCGGCAATCTTGTCGAGAACTGTGGCGTCAGAGGCAGCATGTACAGTGGTGAGTTGACTTTTTGTGTCACTTTGGATAATTGCTAATTTTGCGAATTCAACGGTTGCTCATCTCTTGCATCGGTTACAGGGCGAGTGTATGCAGTCGCAGATGCGGTCATGAGATTGGGTATTATTCTGTTTAAAATGATCTACGGACAACAGCCGCACACAACATATACTGACGTTGTGAAAAATGATCCGGCAATTTACACGCTCAACATATCCTGCGGTGAGTAAACAACACTAAATTATAATATAAAATTATTAATAATTATAAATAAGTAAATAAATGAACACAGGCTTTTTATTTATAGCTTTATATTTCTCAGGGAGTTCCTACCAAATTAAATTTCCTTAAAAGCAGTAAATTATTACACTGTTTATTACCAAATACTACATATTTCAGAAACGGTTGTTTATACTATACCTAGTGAGTTGTAAAGAACGTGACTAACAAATGACTAACTAGTGCTCTTGTCAACACTTAAACAGAATGCCAACAAGTGATAAACCTGTGCATGACCCCTATTCCAGCCAAAAGACCAACATTAGAGCAGCTGCTGGAACATGAATGGTTTACAGGGAGATACAGGTCAGGAGAAGCGCAGGAGTGAAGTTATTGTCATTACAGAAACCTTAATTCAACATTAGGCTGAAGAGAAAAAACCTAATATACTAACAGCCAAGGGAGAGCAGAGCAGGAACAGAGCACAGGTCCAGAGATTCAGAAGCAGCAGAAACAAAAAAAAATTGGGAGGGAGGGCGGGGAAAAAAATAAAATACATTAAAACGTAACTGCTTGTGTGTTAATTGTGTTTACTTGAGTATGAGGATACATGCTTAAATGCTCCGTTGTGCTTAGAGGAATGCCATGGAACAGAGAGGACATGAACTGTTATTAAATTAAAACAGTCAAAAATATGATACAGAATCTGTTTTTCATCAGGTGTAATTGTATGGTCATTATTATATTTTATAAATATCTACACATTTTTCACAGAGCATTGCGTTAGCAACGTAGCAAAGGTCATTGCCTTTTAATAAAAATCAAATCAGTAAATGGGCTAATGGGGTTAACTTTAACTTTAAGATATAAATATGTTACAGGTCCCGAGCAGTCGAGAAGACTGTAAGCAGTGAGCAGCTTAGTAGTAAATGAGAGAGACAAGAGCTTTCACGCTCCTGTTTGTTGTCTGAGGATGCGCTGCAGTCGTCACGGTAACTCAACTCTCTCAACTGACACCCAGAATTAAAAAAATGCAGCTGAACTGTTCAGTGTAAACTCATTATAATACATTTAAGTAATTTAAATAAAACTTAAATATATATATATATAAATAGAAATAAACATAAATAAAGTGAAATATTTACAAATAATTTAATTTGTGACCCGAACTGTGTGGGGTGGTCACAAATAATTTGATCATCGTAAGCATTTTTTTTATAAAAGTCAATTCGTTGTGTCAGTTTAATATTATTTATATTGCTGTCAAAGTACAATACAAACAAATCGTAAAACAAAGGCGAAATGTATCATTTAAAACACTGTCCTCAATACCACATTTAATAATAATAATAATAATAATAATAATGATGTTGTATTTGACAGGTTGTAAAGCAGTGTTGCGAAAATAAAGTTTAAGGCAGACTGACTATTTACAACACAATATTTTCATTTCATAAATTTGTAAATGTACCACACATAATGTTTCATTTTATTATATAGTAAATGATGCAGTCAAGATTCCCCCGTCTACAGTTTCCGTAGACATTTACGCCATCTAATTGGCCAAGAGTCTACAGTTATGGTAGACTGCGACTGCAGACTACCAATCAGAGGACAGAGACACTAGGTTGTCTAATTCAGTCAAGTTTTCTGATTGGCCAGTGATCTACAGTCACTGGCTAGACTGCCAATCATATTGTAGAGATTATCTGTAGACTACCAATCACATTCCCTAGATGCTGCAAGCGCTGACTTCGCTTTTTTACCTGCGACTGCGAGCAACAAGGCGATAAAGTTCCATATATATATACATATATATATATATATATATGTATGTGTGTGTGTGTGTGTGTGTGTGTATATATATATATATATATATATATATATATATATATATGTGTGTGTGTATATATATATGCACTTTATCACTTTAACACTTCTTCAGCCAAAGCACAGGTGAATCTGGTACTTTCTTTCTTAGTCCAGGGAAAGACATGGTCCAGCCTGGCTCACTTGACCCAGATGAAGACGATGAGCTGAGGCACACCAGAGTGACACAGAGACCAAGATCTCAAAAAACAGACATTGTGAGGCCAGTTTCACAGTCTTTAACACAGTGAGTTTGCACTGATGCCTCAGTCATGACTGCTGGTGAGTAAAAACTGCTGACCACATGCATCATCATTAAACCTCTATCTAAAATGACTTTATCCAGCTGCACAATAGACGCCAACCGCTTTCATCAACACAACATCAGTAACTGGACGCTCAGCTGATGTTGAGAAGCTGTAAATTACAGCGAAACCAACCGTCTCATCAGGGGCGTTGGAACAAAAGGCCTCTCCTAAAACTATGGAGAAGATCCCAACAGGTCAGTCACACTATAACGATAAACCATAAAGTATAAAAGCTGTAACATATAGTTAAACAA
>JAZGTJ010015352.1:0-13443 GCA_036877575.1 Botia almorhae | reverse complement strand
AACTGACAGCCAGTAATCAGCATGTAGTTTCTTTGTGTGGAAAACAGAAACTTTGACATTTTGATAATAAGCCCTTTTGTGTTCCAAGGGAAAACAGTCAAACTATCAAGTTTAAAGTGACATGGGGGTGGATAAATGATGACAGAATTTTTCATTTAAAGAAAATGATCTGTGGAAGGTGCTGAAGACATAAATGTCATTTTTTTAACTACAATAATCGTTTAACTTCAAAAATATATAAAAACTTTTTTTTGTAATTGCATTCAATCCAATTCGCACTCAATAAACTATCAAATTGAATATTTCTCTGCCAACTACAGAGCCACTAAAACTGTATCAGGGAAGGACAGTTGAGTTTTAAATGCCCTACAGCTAGAAAGACATCAGTTCGTTTAGGCATCACACCACAGTCTTTGAACGAGTAAGGGGAGCTGGGAATCCTTAATGCATGTGTTCATGTTGCACAACTCTGGATCAATCACGGTGATAATCTCTGGCTGGGAATGAAATGAAGGCCTGCAGTGTGTCCAATCAGCCGACTGACAGCCCTGCCAGGAATGGATGAGGGATAAGTATTGTCATCAGGACCATTAGTGTGGCTGGACTCTAATTCAGCTCAGGTAATTCCACAGACAATGAGTAAGACCACTGGGGCTCTATTGAATAACACTGTGCTTGCTGAGTCCATCTTTTTACATGATAAGATCTGAACATCCAGACTCTATTCATTTGTAGTGTACAATGCTCAACTTTGGAGAACAATAAAGCGCCTTTTAACCAACCGTAATGAATAAGCGCTGACGTTTCATAATATCTACTTCTGTACAAAATAGTATCGCACGGAGGAGACGTTATATGCACGTTTCAAATGTTTCTCCCTGCTCATTTGACAAATGGAGCATGCTGTCGCCGACAAAAGACTGCTTTGTCACACCATTGATGAATATACGATTAACGTGGTTGTTCATTTCGCTATCGTTGCTGTCAATCAAACGCAATTCAGGAGGGTGTTCACTGAAGAGGAGGGAGGGCTGAACGTGTATGCCGCTTCATGTATAAAGAATGTCACAAGGTCCCCCATTAAACCTGCTGCTCTTTAGAGCGGGTGAGATAGGGTGAAGCTTTTCAGTGCCGGTTTGCATAATAATGCCCTCAAAACATTTTTCATGCGTGTCAGGAGCAAACGATGATATGCGCTCCAACTCTCTAAACCAAATAATGCAGATTGCAAATTAAAAGTGTTTATTAGGGGTTTTCAACATGACAGAACATTTTAATGGGTTATAATAATGTCATAAATTCCCTCCACGTAACCTATAAAATGGAGCTTATAGATGCACAGGGTCATCCTCAGTAACTCGTCTCAGCAGTGCTGTGGCTTGTTCGTGGGGAGAGGACGCGGCCCTGGCTGGTTGTTCAACATGGAGAACATTTTGCTCTCTCTGCAGGAGGCCTGATAGGAGCGAAACTGCCGAGCAAGACGTTCCAGCATGCGTTTAACAAGCCTTCTCTCACCTTCCATAATGTGCGGCTCGCATGCCAGCTCACTCCCATGCTTCATCGCTAAGGTTACAGCCCTGAGAGCGGAGCGTGAGAGAAAACTATCTCTCAGCTCTTTCATGCTTTAATTCTTGTCCATTTAAAAATTCGTCATTGATAAATGTGGAAAATCAATTTGCCTGCATTCAATCTCATCTGCTGGCTGCTCATTAAGCCCCTTGTGAGCCTGTTTCCGTCTGAGCACATTGTGCCTGCACAGCTAAAGGGCTGATGGGCTCGGTACACACACGGACACACTCGCTTACCCCTATCTGCTTTCCTCTCACATTTTATGGTGGGTTATGGGGGGTCGACCCCACTAATTAAAGCGTGAATTTCCTAAGTTATGTGATAAGTCACATGACATTTACAGCTCAGGGGATTGGCTTAAAAATCTGCCTGCAAAAGTGAGTGTCCACGAGCAAAGGTGGCAGCATGCAGGTCGCGTACTTTCTGGTAGCCTGTGCCAGACGAGCACTGAGCTGCCATTGTGATGAATGAGAACGCTAACGGATAGCTCTCTACAGAAATTATAGACCTCCTTGGCTCAGACAAACACATCGCAATTCTATTTGGTGCACAAATTACACACTTCACCTTTAATAGGCTGAAATGAAGTTACAAGTAGAAGAAATCCTGAGTCATAATGAAAATTGGGTTTGCTCACCCTGGCAGAATTTTAACATTTTTGTGCTAGTCCTCAGACAAACGTAAAGATTGTATTAGCTTTCCTAGAACAGCATGCTATAGCTGTCTACCACCGTAATATAATGTTACTTAAATAAAAGAAGAAAATGCCCAAGTCTGATGGAATTCCTCAATCGATACTGGGATAATTGCATGCAGGATTCATGCAGACTGTTTTGGCCGTTTACTGGGAGAACACTCAATAATGGAAAGATTCACTTGCGGAGTGTTTGCACTCAGGGCATTAGTCAATGTCTGGGTATTGATGGGTCTTGCCACAGCTGATTCATTAAAGGGACCTAGAGGAACTAGTAATGCACTTGTGGATCAGATAAAGCCATAATGCTGACACACAACCAAACATTCAGCAACAGAGTGCTCAGCACACCATCAGACATACCGCACATGCAGCAGTGTTAATACAAGCGACGCTGCAGACTTCACGTACTGCGCCTGTGCATATAAAACAGACTGACGCGTTTGAAATGCAGGAGAGGCATTTGGACTGTAAGACTTATTTCAATATAAACTGAAGTTCAGCTATGTTTAAATGTATCATCAAAAACGGCAAGAATTTTATACTGTGGAAGATGCTGTTTACCGGAAATTTAATGTCTTTTATCATTTTATGCTTAGGTACCACTGATTTTGGCTACATTTGATGCCAGTTCCAAAGGCACATACTGTACAAAATGAGTAAAAACTGAATTAAAGTGTTACTTTCAAGGTACCATTATTTTACATATAATTCATTACAGGGCAATGACTGTCAGATAATACCTAATGTATCCATAGCACAGTGACTCTTACCAGTGCATTTTCTCCTTGACTTAATAAATCCTAATTGCGAGCAGCAATCAGTCAATTTCATTTCATTCCGTCTACACTACTTCATTTCATTCAAATCATTTAAATCACTTGAAATGGATTGTGGCACATCGAATTTAATTTTTCAGACTTTCAAAAGGAGGATGAGCAATTAACACTTGTCGATTAAGCCCATGTCAGACAGAATACATCTCAAGAAACATTAAAAAAACACTCCCTCAGAGGTGATATTTTTACATGAAAAATCTGACATCATTAAGTTTGATCAATTAAATATATCTGAGTGGAAAATTAGAGCCCTTTCAGGTGCATTACCATCAAAGTGACAGCTGTAAATAGTATAAACAACAACAAAAATATTGCAAGCATATGGTAGTGCTTCTCTGAAGTATGATAAAAGACCAGATGAAATAAAAATCAGAATTTCAGGACTTTAAAGTTTTTCTTAAGCATTTAGTTAATTTCATTTTAGGTCTATAAGCCTTGAAACCAACTATCCTTTTGTAGTCTTAAAATATTGATTTAAAGCAACCTTAAGTAAATATAAGTATATAAAATGAACAGCCTCGTTCCTCTGGGAAAATTAAGAAAAATATTGATTACTTATTTTGCACTAGACAGAGTTTCATCCAATCAAAAGCTTGCAAATCATTTCGACATGCCCCGCCCAAACATTTTGCTTCAATAGAATATACATCAACACATGATTTTATGGGTCTTTAAACAGACAGGTAATTGGAATCTTTTGATCTTCACTTTTGAAATTGCTTATAAAGCAATTACAACAATAATTACAGAGACAGGAAATGAGCTTAGAAACAACAACCAAGAAGTCACATTGTTTCTCAGCTGTAATGAAACCGCATAGCTTGTCACCCAACAGATAACGCTACTCTATATTTTGCTTGTTGACAGCACGTTACCCCCCCCACACACACACAGCCTGCACTCTCCACTAGCGTATTGTTTACGTGCGTCTGTCCTGCTCCTCCTCATTACAATGGGGTGACTATGCCAATGGAGGCAGAGCCCAAGCAGGGACTCCCACCGTGTCAATCATGCCCAGTGCTCCAACTATCTGACATGCCAATCAATGCTTCAGGAGAGACTAATGAAGCCAAAGCTCTCTGCTAGCAAAACTGTTTGGAGGAGACCAAGGCCCGATCCATTCACAAGATGAGATTTAGCTATTCTCCGGTAATTCTGAGCCTTGTATTATCAAAGTGATTCATTACACAGATCTGAAGTACAAGCATTACTCTAACTGAATAAATGGCCATCAGCCAAAGTCACAGAGAGGTGCAGCACAGAAAATGCTGCTCATTCACCGCACTGGTTATGTGATGTGGTGAGGGGCGGTGAAACCGTGGTACATCTGTGAGGGTGTTTGTGGGGGCTTATTTCCCTGCAAATGTGCTTTTCTCCAAAGCTGGTTGGACAGCTGTTACACAGAGTGACATGTGTAATGCAAATCCAGAACCCCCTGCTTATCAAAAAGACATTCTATCATTTACAGATCATTAGACAGTCTTATCTACTCACTACTATTCATCAAGCATTGGCAGAAACACAATTTTGTTTTTTTCTTTATCTCTGTTGTTCTCTTAATTGTTATTTTGTTCTCACATATATCTCACATATTTTTGTCTGTGTGTGGAAATACAACACACTGGCTTTGGCTCTCTTGCAGGGAGAAGCATCACGCTTTTATCTATATGAATTTTATTTAACTATAAATATATATTGTATATTATATTTATTAAAGTTAGCACAATTATATTTTGTCTACAAAACGAATTGACTTATTAAAAATTCCTTTTTTAAAATAACAATAAAGTGACCCTAAACTTTTGACCAGTAGTAAATATAAACATCACACATATATATTATATATATGTATTATTTGGATTTGACACCAGCTCCCATTGCATGCTTAATGAAAAGTGTACCAAAATATTATCATGTCTTATTCTTAAGTTAGAGACTACAGTTTAACAAAGTGCTTTCTGCTTTCTGCTTGTGTTAGTCTGAGCCAGGACTACCACTGTTGCTCCACTCCCCTCAATAAAAACATAAATTAAACTTAAAAATGCCCCTGTGCATACATTACTGAGCAAGGTTAAAGTGATTATAACAATATTTGCCAATTTTCACCATATTAGAAAGCTCCCCCATTAAATTTGTGTTCACTGCATGAAACACCAAAACCTCATAAGCGAATAAAAAATGGAATTCAGAGGTATTTATAGTGGCACAAAAGGGAACTGACAGGCCTACCTGTGTAGTGCAGTTTAAACGTAACATTTGTCAGACTAGTCACGAACCCCCCCAGCCCCCCCACCCTTAGAGAATGAATTATTTACCTGAGCAAGTCATATCAAATGGAACTTAAAAGGTATTTGTCTTTGCTCATGAGTAATCCAAATGTTTTCCTCTTGCACAATATGTATTATTCATTGAGCCTTTAAAAGCCGCAGTAGAGATTGTGTGCACCTGAGAGTGGGTTGTAGTACCGTATGGTGCTCAGCGTTTCCACAATCATGCTGTTCCATATCACACATCCTCTTGTGGTGACAAATACCCTCTTCTCTCCAACACTCCTTAACAACACAACAGACCTGCAACTGTTTTAGATACATGCAGTGGAACAGTCAGTGAAACAGTGTCGCAGATGCTGTGAAATATGCCGTCAGGTCCTCTGCACTATGGCTTCAGATAAGACTTGAATGCTGGCCAGATTGCTTGTGATGCAGGATCACAGTGAAGGATCTGTCTCTCTCCAGCTCTAAGGATTTAATACCACTATTGATTTCTCCATTTTAAGAGAGAGCCTCTCAAATAGCATCAGCAAATGAACTTGGAAACTTTGTCCTCCAGCGTACCTTTGAACTCTGGGGTTTGATAAAGGGCTGCTGCTCATTGTATATGAAATTATGCTTTATTACAAATGCTCTTAGAAACTATATATTTTGATAGGGTTGCCAAAGGTTATGGTCTGGAGAAGCACACGAAAGGGTGCACAACGAATAAGAAACTCATTTGTGCACATATAGGAACAGGTCAATCACCCAGACAGCCCTTGTGGATGAGGCAGGAGTGCACGATCGGTCTAGTGTGACATGAGGTGATTTTGATATACACAAAGCTTTTGATGATTGAGACACAGCATAGAGTTTTGTATTAGATGATATCATTATCTCCACTCGACTGCCAGCTGTCATGAAGCAAAGAATTCATTTAATGCTTAAATGTTTAATGTTTATATACTGCATGACTTTGAGAACTTTTCTGTCAAACTCTTATTTTTATGCAATGAAGTCACGTCTTTAACATTAATATTTAAACCGTACTTTACCATATATCTGATATTTTGCAAATTACATCAGACATTACATTACTCAAACTCAAGCCCACTGATAAATTGTATAGTGTAAAATGTAATGTAAATTTAAGCATCTGAAGCATGAATGCACACAAAACTGGTAAAGACGCTGTCTAGTAAACACTTACCTGACTGGGGCATGCATGCATGTTTTTTAATGTACTGTTCTGTACTTATATTACATATCTTTCACTTATTTACCATGTGTTTTTCTGTACAACTGTTTGCTGAGAGTGCCACACTGTTATTTAAATAACTCTCTGACAACTCTGCCCAGGTAACAGCACTTGAAAACAAAACAAAAACTGTAGTTTTTTTTGTGTAGTTTTTTTTTACAGTTTTTTCTGTCTCAATGGGAGGTTCCTGGCCAGTTCAAATTGTAAAAAACACCAAAGCTTTTCACACACTCTCTCATACGTATATGTGCCTATTCCATTATAAACCATCAAATCTTTAATGGATTTTGGAGCAGCAGACACCTCCCCTATATTCCTCTAGATCTAATGGGACACAGTGATATCCTGTCACATTGCTATATTCAGTAATGAATGTGTGTGACTTCTTCCTGTTTGCCTTGAGAATGTCTCACTTGGTGGGAGCCTGACAGTGATTTGTCACTATACTGGCACCGGGTGGCTTTTGCCAACTTCATTAGAACAATGAATCCACAAGCGAGCGATTCCAGTAGGAGCCAGCAGGACGCTTGCACGCCCAAATGACTCGCTTGCTTAATGAGTGCCCGTTCAGTGTCTTTCATTTAATTAGTTTCCCATGCCTTCAGTCAGTAAATAAGTTTGAAATTTACACACCCAACTAATGGTGCTTAAAATGTCTCCTTCCATCCAGTTATCTCCGTTATCTGGAATGAAATAGTATCACAAACAGTATCTCGGCTGTTTCTCTTCTGAACGTTTGTATATGAAGCATCTCTTCATCTACATGAACATATTTGGGACATTAAAAGTGGACATTACATACCAGAACAGAGTCAGGTAGTTGTGCTGCACACAAGAAGGGCCAGGAACATTTATTAATAGGGTCAAGTATGGTTAGCAGTTAAATACTGCTAACCTTCAAAGACATGTTTTTCCACTTAATAAAAAACCCAGCAGACCTTGTAATGCTTCCTGGGTTGTTTCTTGTGCATTTATTCCTCCCCTGATTCTCTTTGCTGTGGGTTCCTCTCTTTTATTGGGCACAGTAGTATGCATGTGATGTAACACAGGGGAGCCTTTGGAGAACAAAAAAGGACATCTGTCTTTTAAACTGATAAGTGCTACGGCAACATCAAGGTTTGGAAGAAAAGATTTGTCAGCTCAGCTCTTTCATCCAAAACAAAGACTTTCAAACTTTGCAAAGTCACCACAGTCCCCTGTTCCTTTAGTCATGCTTGGCATGCATCACCAGCGTTAGCTTGAAATGTAATTACTTGCACTGTACACAAGATCTTTCCAGAATGCCTTCGTGTCGTCTGTTGAATCAGGTTAGTAGGATAACACACTATACAGCCAAAATGAATTAGGCTATCATAACACACTATGTAGACACAAAGGCTTCTGTGAAGTCAGGCTATAATGTTGGGGTGATGGGGTGTGACTCTCAGTCAGCATACCAATGCATCCCAAAAGTGTTCAGGGAGGTTCAGGTCTGAACTTTGTGCAGGTCAGAGAAGTTCTCCCACAGCAGACTCATAAATCATTTCTTTGCACCTGATTATTTGCACATGCTGTAACAAAAAATAGAGCCTCCACAAATCATCCCCACCGAGTCTAAAGCACACAAAAGTTACAGTATGTTGTAGCATTAGATTTGACTTTACTGAAATTAGGGTCTTTTAACATACTTTTGTGACTCTAAACATACTTTTGTGTATGTTTTATTGTACATCACATTCATCTCTCAGTGTAGTAGTGAGAGCTGCATGGTACACTGTACTCAGTTTGACAGGTAAACAGGTGCTGAGTTCAGACAGTGTCAATGAATGAAGTGTCTCTCTCTCCGTTAGATCTCCTGCCTCATGAACCCATTAAGAAGCTGGAACGCAAGACAGCAAATTACCCTCGCATGTCACGCCACTGATACGCGCTGTCTGACACACGTCCATCAGAGTAATGCTCTGAAAGACTGATCGAGAGATACTCTGTCTTCACTCCAGATGCGAGTGACTGAAGCTCCCGCAGCGAGAGGGACCTGACGTGATTTTGAAGGGGGAGGTGGATCTAACAGTTGTTGAATCATGCGTGGAGGGAAGATGTCCGCACCACGGGTCGGTTGAGTTAGTCTTATTTGTGCACTGTGCTCCGAGTCCCAAGCCCCCCACCCTCCCCCGCCTCTTTCTCTCTCCTCCTGGTGTAAACAGCACAGGGCGAAAAGCCTACTGTGACAAGTGCGCTACGCAGTCAGATGGGAACTTTTCCGCAACAGCGCTGACATGAGTCTGTGCCAGCAGGGACAGGGTTGGGTGTTTGCTAACAGCAAAGAGCTCTTGCATCCACTCACAGCAGCTCTCAGCTGTCCCTGCTTTACACTGTGCTGTGTAAATCACACAAAGCTCACACATCACAAACAAACTCTTGTGCTATTCTTTATAACATACAAGAAACAATTCCAATGATGTATTCTAGATATAAGAATCAATATCTCATTTAAAAGGACTGATTCCAGTACATGAATGCAATTTCCTCACTACTTACTTTCCCCCACTGCTTACATTTAAAACAGAGAAGCTTTTCCAGTAACAAGCTGCCTTTTTTAATGAATAGTGTCGTATACAGCACACCTGATTTGTGTAGTACGTCACTGTTGTGACAAATTTACATTCATGCATTTGGCAGATGCTTTTATCCAAAGCAACATTGCATTATACTATACACTGATTCTGAGTATGTGCAATCCCTGGGATCAAATCCATGACCTTGGCGTTGTTAACGCCATGCTCTAACCACTGAGCTACAGGAAAACTATTTAGCTTAAATGATCTCTCCCATCATGTCAGCATTTGAAAGTCCAATCATTTTGGTTTATATTGAATTCCTTATATAGATTCTATATGTTTTTTGTTGCAATATGTAAAATAATACCATCTTTTTCCAGTATAATTATTTTTTATATTATTATAATATATAATAAATTATATGCTGTAATTGCCGACTTGAATAATATCATAGCCTATGACATTTCAATAAAGAAACCAGCTCCACCTTAAATAATTTCAGTGGCTTGACTGCAGTTTAATAACTTTACATCACCAGTGGACTGTATCCTCACAAGTCACAGTTTCAAAGCAGCTTCTCCAACCCTGTTGAAGACACATCACACTCTACTGCAATACAGAACAACCAGTCATGTGGTCTTACAGTAATTGAGGAGCCACATTTCCTCCACCATAGATTCATTTCTAAAGAGTGAACACTGACACAGTCATAGCCTCTGACAGCTTTTAGGAGAACAGGATGAGTACATCACAGTGAGTATGTTATTCCTGAGGAGAGTAGCAGTGACAGCCCCAGGGACCTGGTCCCAGTCTTGGAGGTACATGCAAAAGGTTCTGTCATCTGTGATCAGATAACAGCAGCTGCTGAGACCTCCAGCGCTGTTCTCAGACCTGCCCTGATCTTCTTTTCCCACTGAACTCCCAATACGAACCCTGCACTTGGAGCATGACAAATAATGGATTACAGGGATTAGAGGCAAACGGACCTGAGAGGAGCCATATGTTTTGAACCTCCTCCTGACCTAGATGTATGTGTATGCAAGCAAGAGATAAACCAGCATGCATTGTAAGATGCAATTAAGCAGCGAACCGAGAGGGGGTAGCGTCACGTCCATGTCCACGATTTGGCGTAAGGCTGGAATTCATTTACAAAGATAATTGTACATTTCCAGAGGGAAGAGAAGAGGCAATGAAAGCAATAAAAGAATGAGTCGACAACGCTATGCACAAATGGCGCTAATGAGGACGGTGATCATGACTAAATGAATTCAATTAAGAAGCTGTTATTCTCAGCCTTCATGAATCTGTGTGTATTCCTCAGGGACATTCGGTCACCCTGGAAATAAAACGGGAACAGGATGACCAACCCGCCCGGTTCTAATGGAAACATATGCCTACAAATGGAGGTCCCTTCTTCAGGATGGTCTGGAACATTAGAGGAGTGACCAAACTACCGCAAAGCCTCGAGGAATTGTTGGGGGAAAACGATGGGATTACCCGGGGATTAAGAAGCGATAAGTGCGGTAACAAAACCACACTTTAATTTTACTGTGCCAAGTTTGAAGGCAGACAATAAAGCTCTTTAGTGCAACCCCTGTGGGAACAGGTCAGTTATAAGCAGAGAATAATAGCTGAAGAAGTGGCCACTGCAGGCTCTGATTAGCAGAAAGAGGATGGAGAACAATAACACTGACTCCTCACTTCCTGAGCAAATGTGAATTAGAGTGACACTTTCTGTAGTCTACCTCCAGTGGCCACACTGTCGCACGGATGCTTAAACCCACTCGTTCTCTTTCAGTGCCCACTTGTTTTTATGAGAGCAGAAATGTGGCGCTAAAATGCTAGCCACTGTGGGATTGCTTAAATATGGATTGTCTTGACTGAAGTAATCATGCAAAACATCTGAAAATGGACCTGAGAGGAAATGGTTAGAAATAGTAGTACAGATGAATATTAAAGAAGCATAGAATATGATTTGCTTTATTATTTAAAACTTAAGTGTGAAATGTTTGCACAGCTACTGTAGCTTCACTAAACACTGAATAAAATTAAATAAAAACAGTTTTTTCCGTCCTCATATGCGATCAATAAAACAGACAGCTGTGCCCCATACTCACACTATTGGTCAATGTTGTTGCATCAGCCAATGTTGTTGCGTCAGACTTAAGATGCATAATTACTTTTAATAGTCCAATGTTTTGATAGAGCCACTAAGCCAAAGTGTTTACACTGGAAATCAAAATACACCTAACAATCTCACCTAACTTAACCTGAAATTATACTTACAGTTTAGTCTCTGCATAGTAATTAAAAATATCTTAAAGTATTTTTACAGAGGACAAAAAATTACACACTTTAATTAAAAAGCTTTGATTAACTGCATATAAATGGTATATATATAAGTTCTGAAATAATGTTCTGCTGATATTGGACTCATTTGCCTTATTCCACATGGTGGAAGGGTGAGTATACATTGGGTCTGGGAAGATGAACCTTCCTGATACAGCTTTACTTTTACACCTCTCAGTGTAGGTGTCTGTAACAGCAGGAATATAGTACTGAACTGGGTAATTTCTTTTACCTCATGCAGGGCCCTTCTGTTTCAGGGAGAGCCACTTTTATAGCTGACAGTAAGGCAGTGGGTCAGGATACACAGGAGTGGCCCAACAGGGCGTAAAATACACCAAAATGAACTTTGTTGGCAAATAATTTTTCTTATCAGGCTTAAACTGTATTTTGCATTAGTGGTGAGGATTGGTTCAGATGTGTTTATTTGTTCACTTAGGGACAACTTCTGAGAATGATGTCAGTAGGAAGTGACAAGTAGGTACATTTTTGTGTGTTATAAATGAGTAAAAGAATCATTTCCTAAATTGATTGGGTAAACACACTGAAACAATTTTTGTTATCATTCAATGTCAGCAGCTTTTGATCACTTAGTGTGACTTGCTCACTATTAGGAAATTAATTGCCTTGGTGATAAACATTAACCTCTGACAAAGATCTGACAGTAAGAGAGATAGTGACAGAAAAAGGGTGAGGGACATTCATTTTTAATCACTAATACAACTTTGCCCATATGATACACAGCATACATTTCCAGTTATCAAATACTATCATACTATAGTACTATCAAAATCTAAAGTTCGGTTTAAAGAATGTGTACCCCAAAATCTGCTGTACCATTTTAACGGTAAATGTCACTGAGGATCTCAGAATGTGACAGGATTGATCGCCCTGTCAACACTGTCAATAGTGACCAAAGTCCCAAGCCGTTTATCATACAGTCTGACATAAAAGACTATTGATGTCTTGTCTTTTACAGAAAATCTCACCAGCTTCATATTGTACAATCTGACAAGCAACAATCAAAGGTCTAGAGAAATGGTCTACATTCAGATTGGTCTTCTTACTGCGGGTATTCAGGAATGCTGGTAATGATAGATTGTATGAAGCAGGTAAAGATTTGAGGAAGATAATGAGGTGGACCATGACAACAAAGTCTAGCATGACGCTATGGGGAACATAGATGTAGGTAATCTAATGTATCCAGACCTTTGTGATTTAGACCCCAAAGCTATGGATCTATACCACTTGCATGGCACTATAAGGAAGCGTCAACAGAGTGTAGCTTACACAGCTATAGAGAAGCTTATCTTAATTCTGAAGGCTAGAAAATCTAAGGTCCCATTCACGAACACTCCTTCTAATCAATGTGGACAGGTAATTCAGATGAGAGCAGGAGAGAGCTTACAGCTTTCAGCTCCCCGCTGCTGCATGGCAACCGCAAGGGCGTAAAAACCCACACACACACACACACACACATCTATACCCACAGCAATTTAATCAAACGCACTTAGAGCAGGCAATAACAACAGGTATTATGCAACATAATCATCCACATGAGCCAGAGCTGAGATTACTAATAACATGAAGCGATGAGCAGAACGGTGTTTAAATACCCTCATATTCACTCTGTAATTGTTCTAACCTGCCAGATATCTCCACAGCAGAACCCTCGAGAAAACATAACAACGGCTACAGGAGGAAACCAAGAATGACTCAAAAGAGCTAAAGCCATTTGGATAGGATTCGTCAGTAAATTCCTTTCCAAACGCAAAGAAAACAAGCATATTTGTTTCTGGCTGTGGGCACTGGATGCACACAGTCTGGATGCCACTGGATGACTCATCAGCATATCTCTCTATTATGGCCATCAGCTGCGGAGCGAGCAGGTGGTTTACTGTAGTGTGGAACGCAGCAGGCAGGGCAGCACTGCTGTTTGGAGAGGCTC
>JAZGTJ010015350.1:0-13445 GCA_036877575.1 Botia almorhae | reverse complement strand
AATTCTTACTTTCATATTTATAAATATCAAAACAAGCACAAGATGTGATGAATAATTAAGACAGATTGACAGGGTACCAAATGTTACAAGGGTTGAATCTATCAAGCCCTGATTGACGACTATCAAACTCGAGACATTACGAAAATAGATCTTTTCATGCTAATCAGGTGCCCATCACATCAGAGCAGTGATCAATTCTGTCTCCTGCTGTGACTCTCACTAACTACACATGACAGCGCCGTTGCATCATGTCATATATGTGACCTGTGCTGGCAAAATGAGTTGAAACGTGCACAGGCTAGTTACGAGCTACAGGCAAAACAAGTGAAAAATGTGAGTTCTGTTCTAATTTGAAGTTTCCACCAAAAAAGGGGTTTATTTAGCGATCCCAATGCTCCAGAAAGCAGTTAAACATCTAAAATCATCTTTATTTGTACATTTTCCCCTTCCATCTCTTTCCTTTGTTTTAATAATCCATGAAAAACTGCTTACATTATTTTTAATGATTTTAAATGGTGACAGTGAGAATATAACAAAAACTCATTTTTGAACATGTGCTCATTGTGACTCATTTTGCCAGCATGGGTCACAAATGTATCACTTGTTTGGAAAAGGAGAAAAAGCCACAATACAACCAGCTAACATTTACAGGAATCGAATCAAGGTTACCATGGTTACCACCTGGATTATCCATAAAATCTAGATGCACAAATCTAGTTAAATCTACACTGTAGTAGTTGTGGAATTCAAGCGGTCATTTTAAGATGTTTACGTTTTAAAGTATATCGGGTGCTAAACACTAGAAACCTCAAGATAATTCTTGAGTAATCTTAGAAATGTATAAAAGGAGACCCACAATTTTACTCTTTTTAAGCACCAGAAGCGTTCACGGTCAGGTGACAGTGAATCTAATGGGACAAAGATATGAAATCAAAGCCATTCTCTCTTTCTCTCACGAGCTGTGGGTAATTTCCACAGGAAATCTCTGTATGCCTCTGTCGATGTACATTTCTCATGTGACGTGGTGCTCACATTTTCCTCTGTACCGTGTCAATATTTCTCTCTTTGGCTGAATATGAATATGACAGACATTATTATTATGGATGTTGCTTCTATTGTGCACAACAGCGTTGCTTAACTGTTCTGAAACGATGTCATCATGGAATTTTTGCAATTTTATAAGTTGTTGGTATTCCAGATATGAAAAATCACGTGATTTCCACACTTAAGGGTTGGAAATGGACGCTTTCACTTCTATAGTGCTCAGAGGTCATGTGTTCCTGAAAATAAACAAAAAAACAAGACATTTCTTGTGGGCATTTTCATTTAAAACATAACATGCTCGGCCCTCATGATTTTTCACACATAGAATTTCCCGATTCACAGATTCCTTTAAACACCATTTTGTTTGTTTGTAGCGTTCAGAAATTCAAACCGTCTACAGTATCGTGTGAGTCGCTTTATCTATCTAGAGTCCACTGATTTTGTAACTTATACTGGTCCCATAATATCAGAACAGGTCAAATGTGTGTTTGATATGAAATACAATGTGTACATTTGTAATTTAAATAAACAAACTAGAAAAAGTTTCAAATTCCTGTTATTGCATTTGTCATTGTTGTTAATATATATTACATATAGTATATAATGACATTTATTGTTACCTGTATATATGCCTTGTATGTATATATACACAGACATACATACATTCATACAAACATGCAAAGCCTCCCAGACCTGCTAAACAAGGTTTACATGTGTATGTGAAAACAGCAAGACTAAAACTGGTAGATATTTACTGCAGTGGGATATGAAGACTGTAAACCGGATATTTAAATATTGGATATTTATATTTTTATTTAATTTTTTTTTACAAAAAACAGCCCAAGATTGTGCAATGCTGGCGATTTTAACTCATAACCATAATAACCTTGATTTGTTAGTTCCTTGTTTCAACAAACATCTTAAACCAACCTAGACTGGCCATGCTGCCAGACCAGCTAAACCCAAAGCACGTGATGCAGGTGATAATGAGTACGAAGGAATGGGAGGGAATGCAGGAATCTCACTGGAAAACTGAATTTCCTAAATTAAACAAGTCAAGGAAACAGCAGTTGAACTCCAGAGCAAGCAGAAGTTAACGCGGACGCGTGTCGCGCCTCTCCAGGCCGTGCGGCGGCGCTCGTGTGTCGCGTTGAACTGCTGTACGAGCATGAAGAAGCGAAACATGTAGTGAAGCACACAGGTCAATGTTATGTACACAAACAGTGAGATTGTATTTATGTAAATGTATGGTGGAGCTGCCACACTGTTGCGTCTGTCTATTACGTGTCACATTTACGTTGTGAGGTTTCCGTAAATTCGTCTGTCTTTTCGCGTATATCTAAGCCGAATAGCACTAATAATCACTGTTTACAGTACATGCAGTAGGTCACTGGTGTTAGGTAAGTGTGTTTTAACGTCTTAAAATGTCAACATCGTTTTCATTGTCAATACAGTGTTATTAATAGCGATAAGAACGATTTTAATCCAAGCAAGTGGTGTGTTGCTTGGCTATATAAAAGGGCCAAAATATTATAAATGTTATAGTATTAAAATGTACACGAACTAAAATGTTGTTGTTAAAGCCTAACAGTTTTGGTGTCTCTTGTTACTTGTTTTAAAATCACTTGTACTCGCGGTTCCAGATTCTTCCTGTAGTTCCATCTGTGGCCGCTAGAGGGTACCATTGATAAATGCTCTGCATGGTTATTGTAGTTTACTACAGCTGAAATCAAATCACATATAGGCATAAATATTACTTTCTAAACTTGCCTTAGAAATAAACCGAAATAAGTTTAAGATGAGTTAACTGAGCTTGTTTTCAGTTAAAATAATTAACTGAAAACAAGCGAAAAGTAAAACTGAAATAAAAATCAAGTCCTTTTGCATAGCAATATTAAAAATAAATTTATAATAAAATGACAGTAACTCATAAGATAGCTAACATTAGCTACAATTTACATATAAACTAATAAAGAAACTCAACATATTAATTAAATGACAATAATATAATAATAACTGATGCTCTGAACACTAGGCAAGCGATGCTGATTTTTTTGTCTGTTTCAGCATGTTTCTGGTGGGGTTAACGGGAGGCATCGCCTCAGGGAAGAGCACAGTGTCGTCTCAGCTCAGAGAACTGGGGTGTCCGGTCATTGACGCAGATGTGGTTGCGCGGAAAGGTGCGAGACGTTGTTTTGAACGCTTGTACATTTGTATGTACGTATGATGTTACGAGAGCTTTAAACAAACAAGCAATAATATATCATGTGGTTAAGACATGGTAAACATTTGTGGTTCTTATATTTATTATTTAATACACTCCAAAAATTACTGCATACATTATATTTCCGTAATCCTGCATTATCCAAATTTCCCATTTTAACACCGAACGGTCACATTTGTGTATGTTTACATACATTACCGATCAACTGGACACACCTACTTTTTTAGTTCCTTATTCCATATTTTAGAATCGAAGTTTTATATTTATGTTTGTCTGGAAAGTAATTTTATTTAACAGGTTAGTAAGTGAAATATCTAACGTGTGTGATTTTTTTCTCTGTCCGTCAGTGGTGGAGCGTCACAGCCCAGCGTACAGACTCATCCTGCAGCATTTCGGACGGGAGGTTTTGTTAGAAAATGGAGAGATCGACAGACAGAAACTGGGGCAGATAATCTTCTCCAACCCTGAGAAACGAAGACTCCTCAATTCCATTACACATCCACTAATACACAAAGAAATGCTCAAACAGATACTGTTGTACTTCGTTCAAGGTACAGACGCACGCAGTCACGTGAACCGTGCCTGTGTATATCGCATGTTTGAAAGCTACGCTTATATGTGTATATGCAGCTATATAAGTGAATGAATGTATAAACGTAATGAATTGTTTTTGTTGGCGTGTAAGGATACAGGTATGTGATCATGGATGTGCCTCTGCTTTTTGAAACACGACGCCTCACTCGTTTCCTAACCCACACCGTTGTTGTTTACTGGTAAGATATTTCTGTTCTCTCAGCTGTATAATGCTTGAGTTTTGCTTGAGATTTGCTTGAGTGCTTTAAAACTGTTACAGTTAACCTCTGTTTATACAGTTTTAACAAAAGCTTTGAATGTGACTCATCCAATCAGCGTTCAGAGACGGGATTCTTTTTATAAAGAAAATATAAAGAAAACAGTACTCTGCTTAAGGCCGTGTGTTGTCATAATTTTAGGTTGGGGGGGTTTTTGCCTTTATTTAACTCATTTAACTTATATAATCAGATGTATTTCTATGAGATATTCATCAAAAAGAAAAGCAGGCCATGAGAATTTGATTGGATTGTGAAAAATTGTCTATATGGCGGGGAGGAGAGACGTGACATCATCTGATAAGTCTTTATAAAGGAGTTAATAAAGTTACTTTGAGTTTAAGACAAACAATTTTCTTTGAAATAACATTAAACGATCATGGTAAGACTGGAAATGCGTGCTGAAAAAGTAAAGTGACTAAAGTTTGATGACAAAGTTTCACTCCAAACCCGTGTAAAGATGTTAGGCAGATTGATAGTGACTGACAGCCTCAAACATCATCCACCTTCCGTTTAACAGCATCAAAATTCTTCTACATGAACCTCAAACAGGTTTGGAAAGACACAAGGCTGTGTGAATGATGAAAGAATGTTTGGGATGAACTTGTGTAAGCTGTAGCGCTTCATGAGAGTGTCAGCTCTGATCTTCATCTGCTGCTCTGTATATCCACAGTGATCCGGCCACACAGCTCTCCAGACTCATGCACAGAGACGGTTTGAGCCATGAGGAAGCCGAGCAGAGAATCGCTGCCCAGATGCCCCTGAAAGAGAAGCGCGGACTGGCCAGTCACGTGATCGAAAACTCGGGTTCTCGTGAGGAGACACACAGACAGGTTCTCCGCTTGCACACCAAGCTGGAGGACTCCATGGAGTTTTTGGTTGTTCGGGCTGTTGCCGTAGCAGCGGTTGCCGGGCTTGGTGGCCTTTTCCTGTACACGGTTAAGCTGCTTGTCTCCTAGCTAGCGTACAGAACGTGACGATGGATCGTTCAAAAAAGAAGAATGTTATTTAATACTTTACCATTTTACATTTTTTGTTTAAGGTCTAAATCGATTGTATTGAACTTTACTTGATAACCGTCTAACAACACTTCTTGATCATGTGACCTCAGCATCAAGTTAGCATGCACGGTAGCCCGAGTCGTATCTGTAAAAACTAGCATCTGAAAACTGACTCGATGGATCGTCAAGCACAGAAACGGCTGTGAATTGTACCTCTGATGTTCTGTGATATATGCGCTAACAATCCCCTTGTTAGAGTACAGTAAACGCAACAGGTTGTGTATCTCTGTAATCAACACAATAATTGTGGTTTTAGTCGATGTACAATATTGTATAAACTGTTAAAATTAACTGGCACTGCCAAAATGATGTGCAGTTTTCTTACCTATAAAAGTGTTTAGTACTCATTTATCATACACACTGAATGTATAAAAGGAATATCTGCTGTTAATATCAAATGTTATTTGATTTATGAGAATTAAACAGTTACATCATGTTCTGTTTTGGCTTCGTTATGATAAAACATTAAAATGCGTATACCACGCCAGAGCGCTTCATTCAAATAAAATCAAAGTGATTTCTGCAAAGTAAATAAGTGGCAGAAATAAACAGCGTCTTGAATCGCGTGGCTAGGCAGGGAAATTTTCTAAGCAATTGGACTTAAGTTTTCACCTGTTGCACAATAAAACTGGCGGAAAAAAATCTCTCAGAGAATATTGTATATTCTCCAATAGGGCCAGTAAATAAACTGTTTATTTAAAGAGGACATGGCAACCTCCATGCCTCTATCACTGAAGAACGTGTACAGGTCAACCTAAGTCACATTATATATGACATTATATATTATATAATGGCCATGACGTCACTGATTTACTATATGACAGACAGTCAGGACAGGCGACGCTTTCATTGTTCAGTATATCACAGCCTAGAAACTGCTTACAGCAGCGTATCTTTGCAATGTNGTCACTGATTTACTATATGACAGTCAGTCAGGACAGGCGACGCTTTCATTGTTCAGTATATCACAGCCTAGAAACTGCTTACAGCAGCACGTCCTACAACATCCCACAGTTGTGTTGATGAATTTGGCGTATCTTTGCAATGTCACAAACACAAATGATATTTTACCACTCAAATGTTCTTTGGGAAAGTATATTTTTCTTTGTCTCTGCAACTGATAATCCTGTTAGAAATGTTAGTCAGTCAGTCAAATATGTTCAGTTTACGGGTCTGTAAACCTCAATAATATTATTATTGTTTGGAATATTATTATTATTCTAGCAGGCTGACACACAGATAGACGTGGCAGTGAGTTCTTGTGTCTTTCTCACTCACTTCATACATCTTCAAGGTTTGCCTGTGGTCATGTTCTCTGTCTTTAATAAACTGTTGTTATGCTAACACAGAGTGACGCAGCCCAGCGGCTCTGTGGAGTAAGACCTCCACGCCCGGCTGTATGTGTGTGTGATAGAGATCAAGGTTTAAGATTGTGTATCTGTCTTTATGAAACAGAGGCATGGCACAGAGTCTGTGTGTGTGTATGTGTGTGTGTGTGTGAGAGAGAGACAGAGAGAGAAAGAGAGACATGTAGTTGAAGGTATAGCCCTCTGTGTTTTGTCAGAGTGTGTTTGAAACCATACTGGTCTTAAACAAACAAAGTAAAATGTCACTTATTGTTACTGTAATTCTTCTAGACATTTTAAATGAAAGGTAAATAAATTACAGTACAACAAATACGCCCGTTAATATAAGCATTAGTGAAGTTATTGTATGCTTAAAAACTGTCTTCTAAGTTTGAATTTCTGCTTGTATTATCTGGATTTTTTTTGTACAAATAGCAAGTCAGCAAGTCAAAGTACACACTTCGCCTTTAAGTTATATAGTTGCTTGTATATATATATATATATATATACACACACACACACACACACATATAAAGTAATCTGATATATATATATATATATATATATACACACACACA
Source organism: Botia almorhae (assembly GCA_036877575.1). Lineage (NCBI taxonomy): Eukaryota > Metazoa > Chordata > Actinopteri > Cypriniformes > Botiidae > Botia > Botia almorhae. The sequence goes on along the minus strand of JAZGTJ010015350.1, from coordinate 6,344 downwards.
CACACACACATATAAAGTAATCTGATATATATATATATATATATATACACACACACACATATAAAGTAATCTGACCGATTTTGAGATTCAGTTTGTACTGCTTGCATCGATCAATTTTAATCTACAGCTTTTTCTGAAAGAATGATTTGCATGTAATAAATGACAGTAGCTTTGAATTCCAAAACTGTGTCTGTCCTGTAGATAAATTCCCTCTCTCTCTCTCTCTCTCTCTCTCGCCTGCAGCCTGTGTCCACATCATAACATACTGTCACTGGTGGACTCACGCAGCCCTATCACACCAACTCAGCTGGAAAACGCCCTTCAAATAAGAAGTGACAGCTGCTTTGTGCGTCTGTAAGCGAGATTGAATTTCGGGGTGTGTGTGGGGACTTGTTTAATATAGTGAATTTGACTTTCTCAAATATGAGATACAAATATACTCAAGTAAATGGAGTAAAAAAGCATTTCTGTAACGTTTCGGTAACTTCATAATCATTTGTATTAATGAAACCGATCAAAAATGCATAATGCATACCATATTAGTTAACACTTTATACATTTTATAGGTTTAAAGGTTCGTAAAGTTTATTTTTTACTTGTCACTACTTATCCCTTACTTTGGGATAGAACCACTGTTGTCTCACAGCAAGGTTCCAGGTTCGAGGCCTTTCTATTTGCACGGTCTCTCTGTGTCAGCGTGGTTTTTTTCTTTTGTTCTCAGAATGCTGGCGAAGTTAGCAAAAACGTTCTTGCCGTAACGTTAGTAAAAGGTTTTTAACACTATAGAGCATCAAAAATGTTATTTTTAGTGAATTAGTTGTTAATGGAACATTTGAAAAACATTACTGGAAAAATGTTTGAATAACGTTAATACAATGGCTAAAAACGGGTTGTTTTGAACATTTCTAGAACATTCAAAACAACAGTTTCAACGCTTTTGTTACCTAATGGAAGCATTAGAGAAACATTCTTACAACCAAAATTTGTTTGCTGGGAACAGCAAATTTTCAACACGTGCTGCTGTCTGCTAATGTTTGACAACTAAAGATTAGAGTTAATGTACTTTTATGTCATTAATAATGACAATACAAATGAATGAATAATAAAAAAGTTTTTTTATAACAGCAGTTTAATTGTTGAAGTTATTAATAACATTGCGTTCATTATGATATTGAGTTCATTATAAAGTGTTCTTTTGTCGATACGGTTTTATTATTAAGCGTTTCTTTTTGTTGTACTGATCACATGCATTTATGTTATTGTAATTTGTTATGGTCACATTCATACAGAAATATTTACAGGCCTCAAATTGTTGTTTGAACACTTGATTATAGTATGTAAAATTAATAAAAATTAAGCTACATTCATTTTTAAGACCCATAATATGTTTCTCAGACCTTTCTAATGGCTTATACCCCTAAAAGTCACATTTGTACAATTTCATAGTAACATTAATAACATTAATGTGTACCTTTCAAATTCGTAGATTTCAATTAACAACATTTAAAATCTGTTAACAATTTACGTTTGTTCTGAATCTCTGTATGTGAGGCCTGAACTGAGCACCTGACACACACGTGTATAAATGGTGTATAAAACTACTGCTGTCTGAGGGTTTAATGGTTTAATGCTGGTTTGTCATTTACAGCCTGTGTACTGTCACAGCAGATCACTCAGTTAGTGCGCTTCATAGACCACATGTCTGTCCACCTGCGTTTCTGGGCGCAGTGGGTAAGAACTGAGCTCAGAGCTGAAGGTGAGATCTGCTCTCTGTCTGCTGTCAGACCTCAGCTGACCTCATGTCAGACACACATTATGATCACACGATCACACCAAACTGATATGTCACTACCTGAAGCGCTCAGCGACACCGCGTTCCAGCGACCGTCTAACGGGGAACGTTCTCAGAACATCGGCTAACGTTCTCTCAACGTTCTCTCAAAGATACCGTAACGCTGTTAAAGTACCATTAGTAGATGTAACGCTGCATATCATATTAAAAGCGTTATTCTTAAGTTGTTAGCGGAACGTTGTAAAAACGTTACCGAATGAGAAAAGTTTGAATAACGTTCTTTAAACCAAGCAACAACGTTAATATAACGTCTGAAAAACTGCACGTATTCGTCGTTCCTAGAACTTTCAAAAGAACGTTCATAACGTTTCGTCTACTTAATGGAAACGTTAGAGAAACGTTCTTACAACCTGTTCAACGAGTTGCGCGCCTGAAGGTAGAAAATTTGGGAAAGCTGCTCAAACCTCGTGCTGCTCTTCATTTCGTGTATCACCTGTTGCTCTGTGTATATCCTGAAGCATCCCAACGTTGTGTTGTGTTGTTTTGCGACCCATCTGCGTTGCAGGCGGCTGTTTCGACTGCAAAAATCTTTGCATGAACGCCGTCACATTATCCTACACAACTTCACCTGTGAAATACGTGTTTACGTGGAGATCTTAAAGGCACAGCAGCCAAATGGACCTGTTTTATTATTCTGAGGATCTCAGTCAGAAAGAGACGCAAAATGTTCATACAACACTTTATCTTAAACCTTTATTGACGTTATAAAAGGATCTCTTAGGGAAAAGTGTGTTGAAATGGTTGTGATCATTGTTTGTTTATAGTTTTCAGCATAAGAACGGCTAGGGATACTGGTAACCTATTTAGCTAAGATCAGTAAAGATCAACATCCTGCTGAGAGAACTGTTTGTGTATAAGCAGGTTTCCTGCTGCAATTCCAGATCTGTCGGGACGAGATAATAAAACTGGACTTATCAAAGTGGCCCTGAAATGCTATCATAATGTCATTATACACAGAACTGCCGTCACCTCTGCTTATCTGAAAACAACAACATTCTCTTCATCTGTTGATTGTGTGTGTGTGTGTGTGTGTGATCTTTAACAGTTTAATCCACGAAAACAACGCGCTTTCTCAAGTTCTAAGTACTTGCAGTTCTACATGTCTTTTCTGAAAGCTTCCCAGCTAAACGTCATGTGAATTTTAGTTTGTATAACGTTTCCCTAATGTTCCATTACGTAACATAAACGCGTTGTTTATGTTTCAAACGTTCAATTCAAATGTTATTTGAACGTTCAAGAAATCCTAGAACATTCCCCAACCCGTTCCTTTTAAAGACGTTGTTTTAACGTTTATGTTTTGCTTTAAGAACATTATTCAAACATTTTCAAATTCTGTTTTAAAACCTACTTAAGAATAGCATTTTTGATAACGCTATGATATACAACGTTAACCAAAGTTCATTCTATTCAAAAGCAAGAACATTCTATTATTCACTTTGAGGGAACTTTCGGAGAATGTTAGTTAATGTTCTGAGAATGTTCTGTGTTAGCTGGATTCAGGTTGATGTCCCGCATACAGAACCAGACAACATTTAAACATTTTGTGGCAGTTGTTTGTTTTTTGGTCTGAGAAAAAGGATCCTTCTTGGATTGTTACTAAATGCACAAAGGAAATTGAGGGAATGAGGTAAGAGCATAATGGGTTAATTGTTCATTTACGACTCATCCAAAAATCTGTGAGATTCATATACATCTACAAATGTTTGTACGTACAGCTTGTGTGGACCACAGACGGATGCCTGTCTTCACCCGTCAGTCATCGGCTGTTTGTTTTTGTCCTTCGTCTCTCGATGTGTATCTCTGTCTGAAATGACATTCTGATTGCGATGACTCTAATTTGAGGATACACAGACGCCCCCCGGAGAGCAGCAGCAGAGACTTTAAACTGACCTCTCCTTGATGTTTGGTGATTGGCTGTTTAGCAGATGCTTCATTTTATCCACAGTAACTTAGTACAATCCTGAGGTTGAATGCATTCCTTATGGGGGAGTCTACTTTCCAGGTCATTGCTTAGTCCTTAGGATTTGAAACTGGCCTACCCAGAGGTGCCCTAGCTAACAATTCTAGGTTTTAGGAACATTTCCCTAACATTTCATTCAAGATAGACAAATGCGTAACATTTCAAGTTATAAAAATCGTAAAAATTCTTTTCGCTACCAATTTTTCACATATGGTAGACTGACATAAAACAAGTGAAACAGCTATTTGTCTATTTGTTAACATTATTCATGAGTTTTGTTATGTTGGTCCACAAGGAAATTCATGTCAGAAGCAAGATAATCTTGAGATTATGACGATTGGTTTCTTTTTAAATAACGTGCGCTGATGAATTGTTCTGAAACGGTATTAATACAGTAAATAAGGCCAGTTTTGGTCCTGAACTGTACAATAAAAAACCCAAGACCCTGCTCGCGTTTGGTTTTCTCCGCTGAGCGTCTTTAAAGTCGCCGAGAGCAATTATACTTTGATATTATGAGTTAATTATATTGTTTAACAGAGTCTTTCCCATTAAGGAAAGTGCAGATATGGTGTGCAATTTTAATGAGAGCCTCAGAAAAGTAATTAGAAAAGCCTACGGGAGGCCGATGGACCTTTGATATCGTCTTAAACGTGTGAGACTGCTAATTTGTCATCGGTTACTGGCAACGAAGCGTAACGCGTCTCAGAAGTGGATCATGTCATTTAAACTTCACATCCAGACATCTTGTTGTTTACGTAACTTCACCCCACCCCACAGAGACTGGGGCATTCTCTCTCTCTCTCTCTCTGTATGTGTGTTTTGAAACACTGATCATCACTGATTAGAAGGAAGTGCTTCCCTACGGATAGCTGGCATTTTCACACTCATTATACCTAACTGTGATCTTGCCTTTTCTTTAAAGTTGTAATCTGTCTTTTTCTCTCTTTCGTCTGTTTATCTGTCTCCTCTCTTTATAATAACACAAACATCTGCGCATGTTTATTGCCTCCAGAATCTCATAACTGGTGATATAATATTAAAGTCATGGGTTTGCTTACCACAATACACACCTAACTGAATATATTACATGTATTGTAATCGTATTTAAAGCGAGAGATTTTAAAGCATAAGGTGGGCTGTATGTGACCCGTGCTGGCAACGTGAATCAGAATGAGCACAGGTTAATAACAAGTGACAGATGTTAATTTTGGTCTAATTGAGGTTTTTACAAACTGAGTTCATTGAGTTCCTTGTCTAGCGATTCCAATACTCCAGATAGCGGTTAAACGTCTAAAAACATCTTTATTTGTATGTTTTTCCCTCCTAAATCTTTCCTTTGATGTAATAGTCCGTGTCAAATGGCTGTATTTTCCGCTCTTTTTTTAAAGACTGGTTTCAGACAGGTGTAGCTTATCCATTTTTGGTCCAATTCCAACAGATTATATATCATTTTAAAGTTTGTAAAAATTACATTTTTTTAAATTTGCTCATTGTGACTCATTTTGCCTGCACAGGTCACATATTTTTGTCTCTTGTGTGTAAGCTGTATACCTTTTAATACATTTAAGATTCAAATTTGAAAATCTGTTATTGACTTGCATTGATAACATATTATTACATAATTATTTTTGCATTCCTTGGTCTTCTTACATTGCAAACCTAGTTGTGATTGGGCTTCCTTGCATATATATAAACATTTATAGGTTCCTTTTGATTTTCGTGTGTCTGTGCCACTTGCGTGGTGTGCAGTCGTTATCTTTATAGGTTAGTTAGAATGCTGTCCTGCTGTCAGCTGTCTCTGTATGTATGTAGCTACTAGAATCTTTTTAAAGAATCGAAGAGACCAAAGTGATACAAAAATCCCATTTATTAGCAAAAGCAAAAATGTGTTAGCTGTTACATAGAACAGAAGATATTTAGATACATACGTGTACACATTACATATCTTGATTACTGTATATTATGTACAATACATAGTTTTAAATATTTATTAACATAACAGCAACGATAGTTACTTACAGATTTCAGTCTATTTTTGAAACGGAACTCAGAAACGTTTTTTCTGTCAGATGAATTAATTTAAAAAGCCACGTTGCCTTTTCATATGTCTAAATTCATTCTGTCTAAATTCATTGGTAAAATGAAACTTGTGCTTGACTTGTGCTATTATTTCCACATCATTACACAAACACACAACATAAGTTACAGTGGAGTCGGGAGAAACAGGTGTCACTCAGAACCAGATGCTTACACTCTTAAATCATGTGACTTATAAGGGCATCATTTACAAAGTCATTTACTTCACACTGTGTCAATGTGAGACTGAGGAAACATCATTCACAGACAGACCATGAGCACAAAGACAAACACCACAATGAAACAATTATTTACTCCGTCGGTCTTCCGTTCAGTGACGAGACGGACACTCTGTAACTTTTGTCTGCGGGAGGTTTTCGTGGCAGGCTTTGATCTGTCTTCTTAAAAACAAATCCTGGTTTGGTCACTGGAGGTTCAATCCACGTTTTAAAAGTG
>JAZGTJ010015349.1:0-13447 GCA_036877575.1 Botia almorhae | reverse complement strand
TTCTCTTTTCAGTCCTCACTAGCCCGACAAGAGTGCTTAGAGCATGACCAACAGATTGTGGCCCTGCTCTCCATGGTGAGACACATCGAGGTCCGTCTTAAGCAGCAGCATCAACAGTCTGTTGGCCGAAGTCTCATTGTACTTGATGACATTATTAGACAGACAGAGGTAAAAGCTTGTTGTATTCGATTACAATCTTTGACAGGTTGCCAATTTAACAACTTAAACTTAACAATGGTTATACTCACATTCATTTAATTTTTGATTTAGATCCTTTGTCTGGAAATAAGTGACCTGGAACCAGAAGTGCACAAGGAGACGGCTGCAGCCAAACAGCTCCTGAAGTCTCACCCTCAGGATGTCCCACCTCAGCTGCTTATGGCCCTGGAGAAAGATGAGCAAAGCTTATCTCGAGCATACAGTGCAGCCAAAGACTTTTCCCAGAATACTTTGCAGGGGTTAGAAGCACAAAGAGATATGCATAAAGTAAGTAGATTTTTTCTAAATGTAAATATGAACATTGGGACAGTATCTCATATTTCAAATCAGTTTCTTTGTACATGTTAGTGAAATTTGGATATTCTTGCAGAAAGCTATAAGTACTCAGCTGAGGTCCTTGGAGGAGCAAGTTGATGGCCTTCTCAGCTGGCTTAAGGAGACTGAGAGTCAAATGGAGGAAGAAACAGAGGTAGATGGGCAGACAGCAAGAGACAGAAGTATTTTTGAAAAGATCATCCAAAAGCAACAGCTGTGCAAGGTACAACCTTATTACCATAAATTACCAATTACAATGATAGCATTTTTCGTAGTAATTTCTTATAAGCTCCTTTTCACTTCAGGAATTACAGAGTGCCCTTGAAGCTCGTTCCAATGAAGTCAGCACAGTGGCATTCAATATTCAGGTGTTTATTTGTGAGCGTGCTCAGGATCTGCTGCCTGATCAGAGCAGGCATCTCCTTGGACACCTGGAGCAGCTACAGAGGGTCTTCCACCAGGCTGTTGGTCATACACACGCCAGAGCAGAGGCACTGTCAGCCCAGCTGGCCAGAGAGCATGAACAAATGAGGAAAGAACAAAAAGAAAAAGAAGAAAAACTGGAGAAAGAGAGACAAACTACAAGAGATAGAGAGGTTTGCAAAAAGATGAATAATTGCTCGCACCGCTATATTAGGAACAGCAAGAATATTCTATTTTGCTTTTAACTTACCTACTAAATACTAAACCACAAATTTTAAGGAAACCAAACACTGCAGTAAGTACAAAAAATGTCAAAGTTAACCACACTATTGAAGCATGTATATATATTAGATGGAATGCCGCATTTGCAAATACAAAATAATCTTCACATGCTTGTAAAATGAGCGTTTTTGTTGCCACCTGCGTTTTAAAGTCGAGCTTGATTTTGCCAGCTGTATGAGTGGCATAACACGTGTGTATTAACCTGTCTGCCTTGCTGTTACAGATTGCCACGGAAGACACGTTTGGAAAAGGCTAAAGATTTAAAAGTAGCCTCACTGTGTAGTGTGCTTGTTTTTTCCTGTCTTTCGAGAAAGAGAGGAAAATATCAAACTGAGATCTTTAGTTATTTGTCTGTGATTTTTGTTTGTTTGTTTGCTTTACTGGCCTGTTGAGAGAGTGTTGTTTTTGGGTGCTTTGTGTGGTGACTTTAGACACATCATGCTCAACCAGTGTGTATTGTGATAAACTCATGCTTCATTATGATAATAATTGCTCAAATGCAAAGAAATCTTTCGTTTTGGTTGTTTTTACTTTCTGACCTCTGTTCTTAATGGTGGGATGTAGGTTGTGGAGCAGCAGAAGGCAGAATGCTCTCAAAAACTGGAAAATCTCACTATGTGGTTGGCTGGTGCTGCCAGCCTTCTGGCCAATCAGAGAGCGGGAGCCGAGTCCAATGATGTCAGTACATTACAGCAGAAACAAAATAAGCTTAAGGTGAGATAGAGGCCCATCTGACAACTACTTTTAAAAAACTATTGACTGAGCAGTATTTATTTATAATTAAATCTTGATTACACAATGTCTTACACAAATTTTGCCTGTACCCTGTAATAATAGGAGGTGGAAAAGGACCTTAAGACCAAAAGTGATTCACTGATGGAGACTATACGCTCAGTGGAGGAGTTCCTTGCCGAGCGGGGTGACAGTTTGAGTCCTGAAGAGAAGGCCAAACTACAGGCAGCCCTTTCACAGATGAAAGAGCAGCACAACTCGCTTACAAACTCAATCCAGACCTCACTTGCTCAAGTGGACTCTGCCATCACCACGACAGTTCAGCAGAACACACAGAGAGTACGGAGTTTTCCTCTTTGCTTGTTTCATTTGTCAGTATACTTCCACATTCTGCTTAAAATAGTCCTTTTTGGTTCTCCTCAAGGTAAAAGCAGAAGAGCAGATGCAGGACACGCAAGAAAAAATAGACACACTGTTCAGAGAATTGTCATCACTGGACGAGTCAAAGAGGAGGTCACTTGATGAGACCGTCAGCGACTCGCCCTCATCTGTACCACCAGAGAATGCTCTGAATTCTCACAATGACATGCTTCAGGTCAGATTCAAGAGATCCTTAATCTTTTTAATTTAATCAGTATCCGCTTATAACAGCAGCTCAGTTTTGAACTTCTGCAGTTTAAAAGTCAAATTCTACATAAATTCAAAATGTTATACAGTCAGTTTTACTGATCTAAAGTCATTTCTAAGTTTAGTCAGTTTTAAAATTCAGTAAGATTCAGTCAATTCTGTTTTGTAGGTTTTGAAATTTGTTCTAAAGTTGGGTTCTTAAAGTTAAAAAGTTCTGATATTTAGTATATATAGTACTGATGGTTTGCATTTTGTTGATTCCACCAGACTGAGCTGCAGCAGTTACAAGCTCAACAGGCTCACCTTCAGCAGGTTTCCCAGTCTGTTCGTTCCCTCCTGGAACAGCCCGACTCCAGTGTGCCACCAGAGGAGAAGCAGCGCTTGCGAGCCAAGCTGGAGCAGCTGCAGAGTCAGCATCAGGAGAAGCTCCAGAGCTGTCAGGACAGACTGAGGCGGACAGATGCCCTCAGAGATGAGCTTGCCAAGTTCATGCAGGAGCACAGGAACCTGGGAACATGGCTAGATCAAAATGAACAAGAGTTGCGTTTACTCGGGGAAGGGGAAACTGATGCAAAAGGCCTGAAAGACAGGATGGAGGAGCACAAAAAGGTATCAGAGATAGGGACCCATTTAAATCATCTTTCCATTGTGTTCTGTTTGTCTGTACACCAGGCTGACTGATAATCAATATGAGAGCATCTGTTTCTTTGTATTGTACAGCTTGCAGAGGATATTATCTGTCACAAAGCAGATCTGCGCTTTGTGACCATCTCCGGTCAGAAGGTTCTGGACTCAGTCCAGGGGGCCCTGGAGAGGGCGGGCAGTACAGATCCAGCTCTAGAGGAAACCAAACATCTAGTGAGCGACAAGCTCCAAGATGCCACGCAGCGCTACAATTCATTGCACAGCAAGGTGGCTACAAATCAATACAAATCAATGAAAGTCTTACATGATATGGCTTTGGGCAGACTGAAATATTTAATTGTGTGCTCCTTTTTGTCCAGTCCTCAGAACTTGGCACCCGTCTCTCGGGTCTCCTGGGGCGATACCAGCAGTACCAGGATGAGGCTGGTTCTTTAGACACCTGGCTGAGCACTCAGGCACAGAATCAGAGCATATTTAAACCCATCGGGGAGCAGGCCGACACCCAGGCGCTACAGCGTGCACTTACTACTGTACAGGTCAGATGATTTTGCAAAACTGTTTTAGCAGATTGATATATGATGTGCAAACGATCACCATTAGTAAAGCACTATTAGTGACCCTAATCATTGTTAATCTTTCTGATTAATCATCGTTCCTCTTGTGTGCTCTCTTCTTAGCTGTTACAGGATGAGCTGGCAGAGCGTACGGTACAGCTTGAGAAAGTCAAGAGAGCAGGAAAAGAGCTTGTCAACACTCAAGAGTCCCCTGCTCTCAAAACAGAAGATATTATCAACACCACAGGTAATTTTATTCTCATTTACATTTACGCATTTGGCAGATGCTTTTATCCAAAGCGACTTACATTACATTACACTGTACATTGTTTCTGAGTATGTGCAATCCCTGGGATCAAACCCATGACCTTGGAGTCGTTAATGCCATGCTCTAAACCACTGAGCTTTGTTATTCTTGTTGTTATTCTTCCTAAGCTGAGTTAATTGGGTTAAACTGCTCTGATTGGCAGTTGTAGCATTATGTGTTTAAATATTTTTACATGCCTGCCAAACTTTGTAAAAGACTGCCAGGCGGCGTGTAAATATAAGCAGTTTATTGCATAGCTTTGTAACATGTCCTGTTACTCATTGGTCTCTTCTCAGGTATGTTTATGTCATTGTTTTTTGATAACAGCTAAATTAAGCCCTTTAGGGTGATATAAGACCTTTATTATTGTTTATTGTATTGTCCAACTGCACATTATCCCTTTCATAATGTAAAACTTTACTATGGTCATTTCAGATGCTCTAGAGAAACGCTTTGAAACTCTCTCTGATTCGGTGTCACTAAGAGCTGAGCAGCTTCAAACGGCTGTTGCCCAGTCAGTCAGTGTTCAGGAGGGGCTGAAAGCTCTGCTGGCCTGGCTAGACGGTCTACCTTTATCTTCTGCCCCAGTCCAGCCTACTGCTCAAGCAGTTCAGGATGCCCTGACACAGAATCAGGTATTTTGCTAATTTTCCATCATAATTATTCGAATTTTGTAATACACTTTTCTCGTAAACTTCGCTGTTTCTTCTGCAGAAAATACGTCAGGAGCTGCTTTCAAGGCAGGGCAGCGTAGATGCCACGTTTGACTCTGTGTCTAAGCTGTTGAAGTCTGCAGATGCATCGACTGCCTCTGGCCTGCAGAGGGCACTGCAGGACCTGACTCAGCGCTACACGGAGGCCCAGGCCAAACAGGCCGAAAGAGAGACTGACTTACGAGGGCTTTTGCCCAAGTTGGAGAACTTTGAGCGTCAGAGCACAGACCTCCGTAGCTTCACACAAAGTCGAGAAAGAGCTCTCGCCCCTGTAGGCCAACCAGACTGTAGTGTTGAAGACTACAGACAGACTGTAGAGGTTAGAGAATAAGGTTTTTGGCCTCTCTAGTTACTAAATACTGTTTATTAGATCGACTTTACAAGTCATCATTTTATCTTTTATTATTGAAGGAGGTGAAATCTGACATTACCCAAGAGTCAAGTCAGTTAAAGTCATTTGTGGAGCTTGGTTCAGAACTGGGCCAATCTGGGATCCTTTCCAATGTCCAAAGCCTTCTGGACTCAACCAGAGAGGTTTCAGAGGAGTTTGCACGCCTGGAATCTAATGCTAACGAGAGGTGAGTGGAGAGAGTTAACACACACCATTTAAATGATCTATCCAGATCATAAAGAGAAACAGGAATAAGCAGATATGTAGGATTGGGGAACCATATGTAATCTTTGAAGGAGCCAGCATTGAAAAGGCTGTTTTGTTTGACCTTTAATTGAAGTATTGGAGGAGAACATGTTCCTCTCAATGTTCGTAGTGGTTACAGCCAAAAATACAATAAGTATGTTTTTCCAAGCTGTTCTCGGACACAAATCCTTCATCAAATGGAGGTAATTTAATTTGAATCCTGTCCAAATCAAACACATCTGTTTTTCTCTTACAACCACTTTAAAAATTACAGGCTCTTTCTCAGGGGTCATCAGATAAATGTAATCCCATCCAGTTTGTTGTATGTAAAGTAGCAGTATCTCAAACATTTGCCACATCTCTTCTTATGATGGCTCGCTGGGGCCCCAGCATTTTTAGATGCCCCCATAGAGGAATCATAAAACAGTCAATCATGTGTTCAAATCTGACTCCACATATCTCCTGGAATACTCCTTAGTGGGAGGTGGGATTACTGTAATATAAACTGTATGTAAAAATTAACATGCTAGTACATGACCTTCGACCCCAGCTGCTGCTAACAATAGTAAACGGTATGCTAGTAAGGAGTCTGGAATGGAGTCTGGCTCTGCTTAATGTCCCACACAAACTCCCGTTCTATCATCATGGCTTAAAATAGGCACCTCCTGTGTTGCCTTATTAATAGAAGGGATAATTGGCCATACATGTCTGTTTGTGTTTGTTTACACTAGATTTGTCTGCGGTCGATCTCAGGTGTAAACAACATCTAATTTTCACCTGATTTTTCATAATTATTTTATGGCACTGTCAACAAACAAGGTTTATCTGATATGTCTAATAACTGTTGAATAAAAAAACACCCCTATTCATAGAAATTGCCATTTGTTCAGCTAACCTGTGTCGTGTCCTTCACAGATTTGATTCCATTCAGAGCTGTGTACAGCAACTGGCGGAGTTTCGCTCGCGCTCTGGCTCCCTCCTCAGGTGGCTGCAGGCAGTGCAAGAGCAGGTGCCTTCCAAAGAGCCTATCCTCAGCACAGAAGGCCTGCAGAGGAGAGCACAGCAGCTTAAAGTAGGACGGGACTTCTTGCTATTTACAGTGTCTGTAAATACACCACTGTTGGTTTTAGAGGGGTGAGCTTTAATTAACATGTCTCCTCATCCACAGGATCTTTTAGCAGAATGGGAGAGCCAAGGAGGGCAAGTTCAGGAGTTAAACAAGAGCAGTTCACAACTGGAGAGTCTGATCATTAACATCACAGCTCCAAAAAACAAGACTGGTAAGTACAGCGACAGATGTGGAGACTTAGGTCCAGTGCTCTGTTTAACTGTTGCTAGCACTGTTTCCGCTGTGATGTCACTGATATCTGATCCTTATATGTATATGTGTGTATGCATTATGGTCATGACGATGACAACATTTCCAGTAGACCAAATTTCAGTCCCGACTTGTGGTCCTTTCTTGACTCCTGTTAATAGTTGAAATTAAATAAAAAGTAAACAAATTACAACATAATATAAAAGCTACAAAAATAGACAAAAATAATGCAAATTAAATAAATAACCACCTGCCTATCCACCTGTCTATCCACCCGTCTATCAGAGTTGGTATTAGCAAAACTGGTGCCATTATGTACTTGTATGTCTGTGGTCTTTTAGTTTGTTTAGCTTCTTGCGTTTGTGTGTACTGCTCAAACGTGTGTGAATTATTGTGCCAGTGTCTGAGCACGCGTGTGTGTGTTTCTCCCAGGTGTTCCCCAGCTCAATGGTGCTTCCAGTCCCAGCAGTGTTAATGGCATTCACACCTGTAAAGGTGAGCTTCCTTCACACCTTTAGCTAAAAAGCTGTGAAGCCTGTACATCTTCATTCGAAACCACTACACTACTTCCACTGGCTTTTCCCTCTCTCACTAAAAACCCTTTCTCACTCTTTCATTCACTATTTCTCTCATTCACTGTCTGTGTTTTACCTGCTTTGCTTCTTGTCCTGTTGGTGTCTGTCTTTGCGCATATGGCCAATTTGTCCAGTCATTTAGGATTAAAATGCTACATCTTCAGCTTCTGTCCCATAATCTGAAAAGCAGAAGACACTTCTCACAAATTGGGTCCCCAGTAGCAAGTGAAAATGGGACCAAAGAAAATTAAGTCTTTTAATTCTTTTTTTAACACATGTCAGTAATAGAAGGTGCTTAACCTATTGTCAGCTCTTTAATTCGTATAAAAGTTACAAAAATCAAATTTGATTATTTGTTTTTCTTTCTGTAATGCTTTATAAAGGGGCCAATTTGTTTTACTTCCTTGTCAGCAACAAGGCTTGTTGTCAAGATCTTTAAGATGGGACTGGCAAAATCAGTTTTCAAGGAGTAGCTCTTTTTATGTGGGTTAATTTTATAGTAAATAACAGTTTGGTATAAACTGTAATAGTTCTCACAACCCAACAATGGATTTTGTCTGCAACGCATTGCCTCCAGTGCTTTGCCTCCAAAAAAAGTAATAGGACACCAAATTTGTTCCTTATTCACACAAATGCCAAAAATTAGCTGCAGCCCAGAGATGATGCAGTTTTATAAGTATTTGACCTGGTCATTGGCCTGCCTGACTGTACTTACATCAGCATTTCTTCCCTCTTACCCTCAGACTTGACAGAGATCCAGGTGGCAGTGTCAGATGTGAATTGCAAGTATGAGCAGCTGGGAAGTGACTTAAGGGAAAGGAAGTGTCGACAAGAGGCCTCGCTGGACCTGCGGCAGAAGGCCAGGCAGGGCACAGAGGCTCTCGCCCAGTGGCTGGTCCCCCGCGAGCAGAGTCTAAATCAAGGCCAGACTGCCTCACCCTCCCGGCCAGAGGTGGTACGTGCTCAAGCCCAAGAGACCAAGGTAATTTTATTTCTATAAGATATTTTGGTTTGTCATGTCACTTACATTTCAAAGTACTTCCATATATAAGTAGATATTCAATAGCAGCTGAAAACAAGTATGGGTAATGCCTGTAATTTTCTGTGAGTTAAGTGTGGCTATCATCCTACTGTATATGATTATATTGTCAGTAAGATGACAGATGGATGTCTTTGTCCAGGCTTTAATCTCAGAGCTCGCTGAGCATTCTGGGAAAGTGGAGGATCTAAAAAACATTCTGAAACAGCTAATTACAGAAAATCCAGACTCTCCTGAAGCAGAGACGTGGAAACGTCAGCTTGAAGACATAGGTCAGTAAACAAAGAAACAGCAGGAGTCTTTAAAAGTCATTAGGAGTCTTTTAATATGTGGTGTTCTTGCATTAAAGGTTTATAAATATATTTCAATTTAATGGACTGTCCCTGAAGCAATTACTGTTTTAACTGTTTAATGATGTAGTACACAGAGTAATGCGTTAATATTCATTTGTTGGTCGCGAGTCAAGAGTTTTGTGCAGGAAATGGAAAGCATAAAATAACTAGAGCTGCAAGAGACCTTGTCTCTTACAGGGCAAATGTCCTGAACTTCTGCTGATAGTATTTTTAGACCATTCTGACTTTGTCAAAGTGCAACCTGTACAGCAGACATTTATTTATTGCAGATCAGAGTGCTTCATGTAGAAAGTATGTCGATGTCTGGCACACTTAAACGGTCCTTTCAATGAGCTCAGTACAAATGCAAAACAATGTTCTACACAATTCCGTCTCTGTTGTGTAGATGCTGTGTTGTCCAGTATCAGAATGGACTCTGGTTCTTGCTATGTTTAGTATTTAAATGATTTAGAGTCATTACCCATCATGGTTGCCTTTGAATTTTAGTGTTGTCATGGTTTCTAAAGCACTAATGTTACTATGGTTTCATAAAAGCATTTATACTGATGCTTAGAACTTTCCTAAACAAGCACATTTTTCCCCAGACTCACGATGGAAGAAGGCCAATCAGACTGCAGCGCAAAGGCAGACTGAATTAGAGGCATGTGCTGATAGGCTGGGTAGTTTTGCATCAGCAGCCAATCAGCTAGGCCCATGGCTGCGAGAAAAGGAGCTAATGATGAGTGTACTGGGCCCACTAAGTATCGACCCTAACATGCTTAACACACAGAAACAACAAGTGCAGGTAAACAAAATATATTACTGTAGTTAAACATGTAATTAAATGAGTCCATTTGTACAAACTGATTATCAACTTGTTTATCTAGTTTATGCTACGGGAATTTGAGACACGCCAACCCCAGTTTGACCAGCTGACACAGGCAGCAGAGGGAATCCTCTCCCCAACTGCTGATGAAGCAGATGCTTCTGGAGATGGCAAAGACCTAGCAGAGGTGAGACAGGAGCTGGCAGACATTTCACGACAGTGGGAGGATCTTACATCCCGCCTCACTGGCCGCTCCCAGCAAATCGTCCAGGCACAGGGGACCAGCGAACGTTACTTGGCCCTCCTCAGGGAACTGTCTCAGAGTGTGGCCAATCTGGGAGAGAGACTGGATGCGCAGGCATCTCTGAGTGCTCAGCCCGAGGCCCTGCGTCGCAGGCTTCAAGAAACTGGGGAGATCCGTGCTGAACTAGAACAGAGACGGAGTCAGCTGGCCCAGGCTGAGCAGCTGTGCACAGAGCTCGGCACAATTGTAGCTGAACCATATCTCAGAGATGAGTTGCATAAGAGACTGGAGGCCGTAAGCGGTCCCCTCAAGAGCCTAGAAGAAAGGACCGGTGAGTACATCCTGTTATATGGTTTTGCATAGCCTAAACCTTGTATGCCGTAGTGTAGATGTACCATTTTTTCAGGCCTTGGCATAAGTATATAATAGTAACCAAGTCCCTAACTGCTGTGTTTCAGCTGATGGCTTGTCCCAGCTGCAGGCCGCCCTGTCCAGCACCCAACAGTTCCAGCAGATGTTTGATGAGCTTCGTGGCTGGTTGGATGGGCAGGCTGGGAATCACACAGCTGCTGTTTCTGAATCCTTCCCTTGCCAACCTGAGGCTCTGAAAAGCCTTCTTGCCCAGCAGGAGGATCTCCAAAGAACCATTGCGCAGCAGCGTGGGTCCTATGAGCTCATTCAGGCCGAAGGGGCGTCTCTTTTGGCATCCCTACCTGCTGGAGATGAGCGACTAGCCCTACAGACTCGATTAAACACTTTACGGCAAGATTGGGAGGGCTTGAATCAACAAACCACTGAGAAACATGGCAGAATTAAAGAGACACTGTCCCGTGCGGAGCGGTACCGACAACATTGCGAAGAACTTGTACCCTTAGTGACTGAATTTGAGGAGAGGGCAGCAGACATCCACCCATCACTGGATCCTGGTACCTTAGAAGAAGCTTTGCAAAAGGCTAGACAGTTGACCCTGGACCTGGATCGCCGCCGCCCCCTACTGGATTCCCTGAACACTGCGGCAGATCGGCTGCTTGAGCAGGGCTGTGCTGGTGAAGACAGTGTGAGGGATGAGAAAGCCCAGCTTAACCACAGGGTTGACGGACTATCTGAGCAGCTGCAGGGACGCACGGCCCAGCTGGAGGAGTTGGGAAGCAGATTGAAGGAGTTTGAAGATGGCAAACAGGCCGTGGAAAGAAGACTGGAGGCAGCCAAACATCAGATCGAGGTTCAGGAGGCGCTCGGACCACAAGCTTGTAGCAATAAAAGCCTGGAGCGCCTGCGCAGCCAGCAGGAGTTGTTGAATTCAGTGCAACCGCAGGTGGTGTACCTGCGTAATTTGGCTCAGGGGCTGGTGCAAGATGCACCACAGATCTCTGGGGCAGGTGAAGATGGTGGCCAGAGGCTGTTACAGCAGGCTTGTGACACTGAGAGAGAGTTTCAAGAAGTTACTGAGAAGGTGAGAGGATCAATGTCAATGTTGTAGACAGGATATTAAATATAACCTCATTCGTAGGTTATGTCTGAGCATGTATGTTTTTGCTGAAGTAAGACACAGTCTTATTCTGGCTCGTAGGTTCAGATTTGGCTCATGCATTCCAAAGAGTGTGTTGTCATCCATTTGTAATCAAGACTTTAAAGGTGCAGTAAGTGGTTTCTGAAAAACGCTGTTTGAAAAGTCCCAGCTGTGTAAATGGGAGAAAAAATGGATCTGACCGTTCACCTCAACACCATAACACTCTTGCAGCCAATCAGCAATAGGGGGCGTATGCACTAGCTGTAAATCCTTGCACGTAGCGTATTTGTTATTTTGAGGGTGGAGAAATGAAGGGAGAGCTGTGTTCGTTTGGTGTCGATTTAAAATATCAACAGCGTTTCTCAGAAATTGCCTATTGAACCTTTAAGCATTAAAATTCATTTCATGAAAGATCTTCCCTCGTGAACTTGAGTTGTGTTTCCGTGGAAAAGTGTTTTTGACATTCAGAAATAAGCTCTAGTCAAATAAATATGCTCAAACTTTTTTTTATTATTATTATAATTATATGCTGTACATTCAGACCATATGTCCACTCTATTTCTCCTATAGACTGAGCAATGCTGCTCATCCCTGGAGTCTCGGTTACAGGGTGTGGGAGAGGTTCAGTCACGTGTGCGTGATGTGTTCTCCCGTCTGGCTGACTTGGACGATGAGCTGGACAGTCTAAGCCCTGTAGGACGAGATGCAGACTCTTTGGCCTCACAGGCTGATGCAGTCAGGGGCTTCCTAAGCCGACTTGATGCCCTCCGCACTGAGCTTGAGAATAGTGGTGGAGAATGCACTGCTATGCTCCGCAGAGAGGGAAGTTCTCCAGACCTACTGGCCCTCAGGAGAGAGACTGAGGCCCTGAGCAGACAAGCAGGCAAGTTGGCCGAGAGGGGCCAGAGCCGTCTGGCACTCATAGAAGCAGCAGAGGAGCGTGTGAAAGAGTTTTACAGCCGGATGGCTGAGCTGCAGGGGCTGCTGGGCCGGGCAGAAGAAGTGCTGAACACACAGGCTGTGGTGGGGACAGAGGTGGAAGTCATCAAAGAGCAACTTCAGGAATTCAAGGTAGGAACAGATATTTAGTACTTTTAGCAGACTGTGTGTGTTTAGACTCATTTCTCCATTACCCATGATCTCTTGTGATTTTTTTGGTTTTAAATTGCACTGTAAAGTAACCACTCTTTACTATTATTGATTGTGTTCAAGCACAATGTAAGTTGGCAACACAGTGGGCAATGATATGTTAATAGAGGTGCTGTTCCTTTTCCTAAACTGTAACTCTTGAGCCCAATCCTAGACCTTTTAATAAGGCAGAATAAGGTAGTAGGCAGTAGTTGGGTGAGAGGATGATGCTCCATAACTAAAAGTGTTAATCCAGTAAGATGTCCTAATTGAATGTTTGTCTGGAGTGATTTATAGAGCACCACCACATTTTTTCTCAAGTGAACACATTTTCCATTGAAAGTAACTCATATCTCTAAAGCAATCTGAAGACATCTACACTCTGAGTTCCTGCCGCCTGAGTTTGTGTAAAAAGCGAGGAAAACGCGTTACTTCTGCATGTTACTTCAAATATGTGTATTACTGCAGGATGAGAGCTCTTCTCTTTGATAAAGCTCGTCTTTGCACAAAATGTTTTTGCTGTTTTCCTCTCCTCATGCCTCGCTCTGATGAGGGTGATATCTCAGCTCTTACTTCTCACAGCCAGCTTCTTGACCTCCCCTCCACTGACTGTCTGATGAAACGTCCATATATCTCTTACTCATCTCTTTTGAGGGTGGTGAAAGAAAGGAGAGTGTGAAAGTAAAGCCGTGTAGGTGGAAGTGGGCAGGAAAGCTGAGGAAATGACATACGTGGTGGGCGTGCGAGACCTACAGGAGCAGGAGAATGAATCAGTGCTTTTGTACATGTTATAGTTTGCTGAGACTAACTCATTGCTTTTTCGGCCATCTTTGATTGCTCAGCAACAATAGTTTGACTAGTTTAAAAGGACATGAGGTGGTATTGAGGTAATCTGGTGAGGACATTGGAACAACTTTGGTGCAACGTTTAACACTTTGATGTTATTTGTAGAGTGAAATGCTTGTGGAAAATGTGCATCATTAAGACCAAAATCTTCGGAAATCTTGTGATCTTTTGCGGT
>JAZGTJ010015348.1:0-13447 GCA_036877575.1 Botia almorhae | reverse complement strand
AAACTGTCCTGTGATGGGTTGACTTTAGACTGAAACCCTTCAACAGTGTTGACTACAGCAACTGTAGCTGAATTTCGCCCCCTACCACTGTAAGGTACAGACTTGACTTTGGCTTTGGCTTTGTGGGATATAGGTGCTTGTGTGTCTTTAATATCTCCAAAAAGAGGATCAGTGAGAATTTTAACCTGATGTTCAATGAAGTCCACCATATCTGTAAACTTAAGCCTACAACCATTCCGTTCTTGCAATTCACAAGCTGTGGTTTTCCATTTCTCCCTAAGTCGATAAGGCAATTTCATCATGACATTCTTAAGGTTCGATGACACATTAATCTCATCCATATACTGCAAGTTTACCATTACATTGCCAGAAACAAAGCATATGCTTGCAAACCACTAATGTCATCAGGTTTTATTACAGGCCAGTTTAAAGCCTTTTCCATGTAGGCTGCAGTAATTTTTAACTCATGACCAAAGTGTTCCTTCAACAAATTCTTGGCTTTACGGAATCCTTGTTCTGCGGACATATGAAGGCAACTTCTGACCAACTCTCTCGGTTGTCCTGTAGTGTACTGTTCTAAATAATACAAGCAATCCTGTGCATTTGTGGTCTTTCTTTCAATTCCATGCTCAAAAGCTTGAATGAAGGCAGCAAACTGTATGGGATCTCCATCAAAGATTGGAATTACTCGAGGAGGTAATGAAGCCATGTCCCCCCTGTGCACAAGCTAAGCTGTTATGTTTGCCTGTTGCTGCATGATGTTATACTAAATACTTTGTCCTGTATCAGTTTGTGGATGGACATGAGATTGCAAAGGATGATCTTGTAATTGGGAATGAGAGAATGGATTATTTTGAACAGCAGCTGTGCCATCCTGTATGCCTGCAGCTTGTTGTGTAGTTGTACAGTGCATTGCAACTTGAGTTGATTACCAGGAAGATGTACTTGTAAATCAGGTTTTAATGAGAGTGATTTTTTACTCTTTGAGTCATCAGATGATGCCTTTTTACTGCTTCCAACATCACTGGTTTTTAAAACTGACAACTTTGCATCGGTGGCTGCTATTTTTGCATTCATCATGAGTTGTTCCTTTTGTCTCTTGAGTCTTTCACTTTGAATGCGAAGTCTTTCTTCTTCCTCCTCTAAAGTATGTCTCTTCTCCATAGCAGCAGCATGTTGTAGTAATGCAGCCCTTTCTGCCATTGCTGTTATCTGTGCAGAAGAAGTTAAACTTGAAGTACTTGCTAACCATTTTGACTCTTTGAAATACTGTCATCAGGTCCTATTTCACTGCTTACTGCAGATGAAGCATCACAGGTTTTATCCACACTCCATGACTTTCCAGCATCAGACAACCATTCTGTGATTTCCTTTTGAAAACACAGATTTTCAGCCATTTTAGCATTGAACCATTTGGTTTGCTTATCAAACTCATCCTGGGGTATTGGCATTTCCACAATTGAATTATGCAAATCTTCAGCTTCTTCACAATACCTGACAAACCTCTTCATTTGCTTTTCCACATTTGGTACAGTTTCACTTGTGGTTTTAAGAGAAATTATATCATTCACCTTTTGTTTGATTTTGTTTACTTGACTCAACTTCAGTTTTCTAGACTTTTGCAAATTTTCAAAGAGCAAAGCAACCCCCTTTGCAGTCATTTTTCTCACTCTCTTTTGCGACACATTTTCATTAACAGCACCATTATCATTTGCAACGTTTTCCGTAACAACCTTTCCATCATCAACAAAAGTAGCCATTTCACAACCGGATTCTTCTGTTCCATCCATGAACAACACAGCCAGCACAAACTATCAGCACAGCATGTCTCCGTTTGATCTAAAACTTCACATTCCATTACATGAAGCCTTTAAACAACATAAACAGCACCCACCAGTCTTCCTTGTTGTCGCCCTGTGTCTGCGTTGCAAACTCAATCACAGCAAGCAGGTTCCTTTAATCTTCGTTCACTTTCCACATTTGGCGTTTATACAGAAATCCACTCCAATAGCGATCCACGTATAATCCATTCAAGCTGCTTAGCAATCCAACAAGAGTTTTTACTAATGTTTCAGCAGCTAACTGCCGAAGGCTTGGCATATCAACGCACGTTTTACGCACACAACCAATGTCCAGTCTTCTTCGATTCAAGTTTAAATTCACTTTATTTAGCATAATGGAAATACATACTTGCGATTAATAATGGTGAACACCTTAGCTTCCTGAAGTGTGTGTGGTAAAAACTGTATGCGTTCCCTCCCTCAAGCCTGCTAACTCTACGTGAATGAAACACAGACTTAAAAGCCCTATGTGCACACATATATCGGTATATGGTGAAAACTTTAGCATTGTTACAAAGCCGGGCTCCCGCAACAGCGAGGAGCATGAGGACTCTTATTTTGATGTCTAGTTTGTGTCGCATGCTTATGATGTCACTATTGTTTTATGTCACTTCCTGGTTTTGTTTGATTGTTTGCACCTGTGTTCAGTTGATTAGTCTGTCTATTTAAGTTCCTAGTCTCTGTTCTTTCGTGTGGGTTATTGTTTAGGAGTGTTCTGAGTTCATCGTTCGTGGTCTAATATTCTAGTTGCTTTTTGTGTCTCGTCTGGTTTTGAATTACGCTTGCCTTTTCGGATTACTCTCTTGGATCGCCCTTTGGATACTGTCGCCTGGTTTTTTGGTTTGTACGTTTATCACCGTGGTTTGTGTTTTTGTAGTTTCACTAGACACTGCTGTTGCACTTGTTGTCGCCCTTTTTGTTTAACGGTTGGTGTTTGTTTATTGTTTCATTAAATATCCTTTGTTTGAGTTTTGAGTCTCCATTCAGTCATTCACACAAACACAACCGTCCCGTCCAGTCCACCGTAACAGAATAACCCACCACCCAGACAACAGCACAGCAGTTTTTTGTATTTTTGCATTTTTCGTATTTTTGCGTCTTTTTGGGTGTTTTTTGCATTTTGGTGTTTTTTGCGTTTCTTGGGTTTTTTTGCATTTTTGTATCTTGGTGTTTTTGTGTTCCTGTTTGTGCTTTTGTATTTTTGTGCCTTTAGTGTTTTTTGGACATCGTTTGTTTTTCTTTTGTGGCCTACCCAGTTGTGGATTATGGCGTCTTGGCCGCGCCAAAATGGTGGTTCCATGGAGGCCTATGTTGAGAGTTTCCTCCATGAGGCTTATGATTTTCCTGGGGAGGAGTGTTTCATAATGTCTATTTTCCGTCATGGATTAAGTCCCCAGTACAAGGATCTAATGCCTGTTTCCTGTAAAAACTGGACAATAAAAGAATATATAAACATGGCCATGGAATATATAAACATGGCCTCAGGATACCTCAGGAAGGTATCCTGTGGGCGGTGATGGCGTCGCAAATCGGGTTCCAGGCAACGGTTCTCGGGTCTCAGGTACAAGCCCAGGTACAGGGACCTGCTTCTCCGGCCAGAGTTCCCATGGCGGTGACCGAAACCTCAGTCAGCTCTCCGGCAGAGAGGACTACTCCTCCAGTCAGTGCCAAGACGGTGGCAGCGGAGGAGTCCACAGGCCAGGTCTCTACTGCGACAGCACTCGCCATGCTCGATGCAGCTCCCTGGTGAGGCAAAGCAGCATCCCAATGGCGCATCAAGTCTGCACTCCGGCGCCCCAAGCTCAAGTCGGCACTCCGGCGCCCCAAGCTCAAGTCGGCACTCCGGCGCCCCAAGCTCAAGTCGGCACTCCGGCGCCCCAAGCTCAAGTCGGCGCCCCAAGCTCAAGTCGGCGCCCCAAGCTCAAGTCGGCACTCCGGCGCCTCAAGCACAAGTCTGCACTCCGGCGCCTCAAGCACAAGTCTGGTTCCCGTTGGCGCCTCAAGTCTGGTTCCCGTTGGCGCCTCAAGTCTGGTTCCCGTTGGCGCCTCAAGTCTGGTTCCCGTTGGCGCCTCAAGTCTGGTTCCCGTTGGCGCCTCAAGTCTGGTTCCCGTTGGCGCCTCAAGTCTCAAGTCGCCTCAAGTCCCACCCTGGCTCCTGAGATTTACGGTCATGATCCATGATCCTTACGGTCGCATGATCCTTACGTCATCAGCACGCATCAAACGATTCAAAACAAGTACATCGTTAAAACTTTTCAAAATAGAAGCGCTCTTATAATGATGCGAGCATATAACGGTCCAACATAACTGATACAAAGTAAAGAATACCTTAAAAGTTACTCAAATAGAATATCTCAGGATTACAATATACACTTAAGATTAATCGTATTAATACACGCATATTATAAATCGCACTGTACTTATATGAATGCTGTAAGACGTATTGTTGCAAATTACACAAGATGTGGTTGAGCGATTCTCTCTGGCAAGATGTCAAACAATGTTTAACCAAGATGGTCGAGCGAACGTATGGACCTATGCCAACCTCTATTTATCCGAGGCGACCGATGGGGGGCTGAGCGTCTAAAGAAATTTAGGGGTATGCTTCCCCCGAGCGAATTAGACATGCTCACATACTTAGCGGATGCTAAAGTTTTCACCATATACGATTCAGGTCAATGGTCAAACCCATTAATCATTTTGACATAAAGTGCTGCATATTTACTACTTGGGTGTCTCCTCTAGTTGCTAAGAGAGAGTGTCAGCTTTAGTGTTCTTTGAACCAGGGCAATAGGTTACTGTAAAATTAAACCTGGGGTTGAGACGTTTTGTGGATCACAGATATTCTAGGTTCTTGTGATATGTGATGACTGTAAAGGGGTGACCAATGGCATCACTCCTCCAAAGCTAGTTTCATTGCTAGCGGTTCACGTTTGCCTACATCACAGTTCCATTCTGCTGGTGAGAGCTTGCGTGAAAAGTAAGCACATGGAAACATTTTAGGTGGATATCCCAGTATTAGATGCATCTACCTCCACTATAAATGGCTGTTCAGGGTCGGGATGTTGAAGGACTGGGACTGAAGTAAATCAGGTCTTTAGTTCTGAGAATGCCCGGAGAGTTTCAGGGGACCAGACTAATTTACCTGAGGTGCGTTTAGTGAGAGAAGTTAATGGTAGAGCAACGAAGCTGAAACCTCTAATAAAGCACCGATAACAATTTGCAAACCCTAGAAATGATTGAAGTTCTCTTACAGTTTTGGGTTGTAGCCAATCGGCAACAGCCCGCACCTTCCCTTCATCCATGGCTACTCCCTCCTGACTGATAATGTAACCTAGGAATGCGGTACTAGTCTTGTGAAACTCACACTTATCCCATTTAACATATAACTTGCTGTATGAGCTGTTTCAAGACCACTCTGACGTGGAAAATATGCTTTTCTATAGACCTGGAGTAAATCAAGATATAATCAATACACTATCACCAATTTGTCTAACATATCTCTAAAAATATCGTTTAAAAATGACTGAAACACTGAAGGGCTATTTGCTAAGCCGAAGGGCATTACTAGGTATTCATAATGACCAATAGAGGTTGAAAAAGGCCATCTTCCATTCATCTCCCTCCTTAAAAGTTGTACACACTGTGTAGATCTAGTTTAGTATGATACCTGGCTTGTCTTAACTGTTCTAGGGCTACTGGAACGAGAGGGAGTGGAGAGTGGAACTTGATTGTTACATTCTTTAGACTTCAGTAATCAATGCAGGGTCTCAACCCCCCCGTCCTTCTTCTTAAGAAATAAGAACCCGGCTGACACTGGAGAGTTTGATGGGTGGATGAAACCCATGGCTTATATCTTCTCAATGTATAATTTCATAGCCTCTGACTCGGGTTGAGACAAGGAAAAAATACGACTTTTAGGGGGAGCAGCTCCAGGTACCAAGTCAATAGTGCAGTCTACTGTGCGGTGGGGAGGTAATTGGGAGGCCTTTTTCTTACTAAAGGCCTCGGCTAGATTCAAAATATTCTAGAGGGATGTTTAGGTTTAGGAGTTTGTGATTCCCCTAAAACGTGCAGAGGTTTGGTAACACAGGTTACACGGGTAAGACAGCGATTATGGCAGTTTGATCCCCATTGGACAATTTTTCCCTCCTTCCAAAAAATGACGGGATCGTAACCAGGGCACTCCCAGAACAATGGAATGATTCAGTGAGGGAATAACATAGAACTGAATCATCTCCAAATGGACAGCATCTATCTGCAGCCAAATGTCTTTCGTCATGTGCTCCACCCTTCACGTCTCCAGGCTCCTGAATCAATTAGGGCAAATGTGGTTACTACATTTCTGATTAAAATAAAAGCAACGGGCATCTCAATACTACTGCTGTAAGAAGCAGAAACAGTCGTAACACTTACTCGCAGACAGCTTAGGGGTGGTCGTGTTGGGCAGTTAGATTTGGTGTGGCCAGGTTGTGCACAGTAAAGGCATAGGCGTTCCTCTGGTGAACGGTGAGTATAACCTACTTGCATGGGTTCAATGGAGGCAGAGGGTTCATGGAGCTGGCGGAGCAGAGGTTGAACAGGACGCCGGGAACAGATCAAATTATCCATCTGGATAGCAAGCTCAATGTAATCACCCAGGTTTTTTTCTTCATCTTGACAGGCCAGTTCTGACTGGAGTTCATGGGTTAGGCCTCTGCGGAACAGCAATTTTAATTTGTCTTCTACCCACTCTGTCTGTGCTGCAAGTGTGCGAAACGTGAGAGCATATTCTGCGGTGGTTTGTCTTCCTTGGGTGAGAGATAAGAATTGTTTACCTGGTCTTTTACCCTTTGCTGGATGTTCGAACACCTCCCTGAATTGTTGAAGGAAAGTATCAAACATAGGAAAAATAGAGCCATCCATTTTCCAAACAGCAGTCGCCCAGTCTAAAGCCCTTCCTAAAAGTAATGAACACACAAAGCCAGTACGACTGCTCTCTGTGGGATATAGCGAAGGTTGTTGGCTAACAAATAGAGAGCATTGTAACAGGAAACCTTTGCATTTGGAAGGGTTACCATCAAACCTCTCCGGGAAGGCAAGCCGTGGACTGACCGGAGAGGAAATGGCAGTTGGCGTGTGGCTGGGCATTTGAGGGGCTGCCGCCGTTGCATCGAGCAAGGTTAGATGAACTCCCTGTAAGGCTTTCACTAGTTCCTCTGTGAGAGTCATCAATCAGTTAAGCTGATGCTGGTGCATAGCAAGTTGTGTTGCCTGAACAGACAGCTCGGTTGATAGCTGTAGAATAGCTGCTGGATCGTTGTTTGGTAAAGTCTTCTGTGACGAAGAGTCAGAGGCATTCAGATCTATGTGAAGCTTGTTTATTAAACGTAGTCAGACAGGCAAAGAAGGAAAAATAAAGATAATTAAAGCCAAATATAAAGAGGCTATAAGGATATATTGAGTTGTTGTGTCACTGATGTGAAAAACATTAAAGCCGTCTTTATGATGGCAGCATTTAAAAAAACACTTTCACTTTAATAATTACTGCTGGGTGTATTTTTGCTGAATTTTGAACATATAAATTAGCAAAATTCTATCCACAATTAAAGGGTCAATCATGCCTCTCATATTAGTGAATGACTGAATGACTGGAATCTTTTTGGCCGGGAACCATGTTTTGGTTTTACCTCTAACTTGCCTCAACACACCTGCCTGAGAGTTTTTAGTCTGCCAGTAAGACCTTGATTAGCCACTGCTTGTGTGTTTGATTTGTGTTGGATGCTGGCCCTCCAGAAGCAGAGCCGGATACCCCTGCTGTAAAAAGTCAGATTCATGTCATACTGTCTTGCTATTCTGGAGATTTACCAATTTGTATACTTGTTAAATTTTGTTGTTCTTTTTGCTATGAGCTCTGCTGAAAACATGGACTTTGAAATTAGTTTTTTTTTTAATTGACAATTTTATTCATGTAAAAAGTAGCACCAGTCTCTTCAACTCCATTCCTAAAGGGCCAGATCAAACACACACAACAAGTTCCTTAAGGTATTCAGAATTCTCTGAAAATTACAGACACATGGTTAACCCATTGGGATCCCTGATGTGGCATGAGCAACAATAGGAAAATGGTAGGTCCTTATTCTCATTATTGGACAACCGATCTGTATTCATGTACAATCTTATCCATCATACTGTACGATAAACAGTTATAAATTAAAATACTGATCGTCGTCTATCAACGTACGTTATTTTCTATAGTATCTGCTGTATTTTGTGGGTTTAGACAGGGCTTTAATTTTAAAAGGGGGGCTTTTATAATTCTTCGCAGGATGAAGTCATTTTGTGACGTCACAAGCAGTGTGGCATGTCACTTCGGTCTGCACTATTTCGGCTGAGAAAAGGTATAAGGTGATATTTCTAATAACTTAAGAATATATCGTGTGTATATCAGTACTAAATGTTTAAATGTAATTTCAGGTTAAAATATATTCAACAACACAGTTCCATTACTGTAATGAATAAATACATGTACTGTAATATGTTAAGGCCTTTTGACAGGAACGATTTGACCAAACACCATTTTATCATAAGACCGTATTGTGTACACCTTACTGTTTTATCTTACACAGAATATTTTTACATATCACGCGATCTCTAGTTACACCAAGCTTGTTTTGTGTTTTATATCAGAATAACCGGCTGGCACTAGTTTGTAAAAAAAAAAACTACATTTCACAGATAAGTCGCAATAACTCATCAGTTTTAAATGACTTTATGCCAATTTATTAAGTGACAGCATAATAAGAGGGATAGCAGGTCGCGGTTACTGTATTGGTCTGTTTTTATGATAACAGCTTCTCCGATCCTTTCACGAAAAGTGGATCAGAGTACATCATTTGAAAGTGTATTGCATAGTACGACCCATTCAATAGGGTGCAGTTAATATGTTGACTGTTGATTATCCCTTACGTTTGTGGTGTACACACATTACATTTTATAATCTGTAGCACTCCTAGAATGTCCACTTTAGAAGCATAGGTAGGCTCTCCTTCCTAATGAATTGTTTTACTTAGAAGGTTCATGTCTTGAAATGGTTCAATAAGATTTTTTAAATATAAGGAGTTAAATAAATACAGAGGTAATATATAACAGATATCTAAAAAGAAAACAAATGCTTTAAGCTGTCAAGTTAAAAATGTAATTTAATTTTACATTTCAAATTGGTTTTGTCAGATTGGGACCTTGAGTGAAGACCCTCCTACAGCGTCTCACCAGTAAATGCTGGGAATATTGTCATTATTCTACCAGTGAAAATTACCTTTTTAACAAGCAGAAACTCTGTTCTAATAACAAAATTCCAAACAACGTTCTAATACTGTTGTAAAGATGGAGTATGTTAAAGTGGTGATTGGAGACGTCGGGGATCCTGAACTTTTTAAAATTAAAAATGACAACGCTAACGAAGGAAGAGGTTGGTACCCAATTTTGATTATTTTATTAATGAAATAATTCAAGTGTCATCATACTTTTTCATAGTAATTGCTGTGTCATTGCAAAACATAATTTATTGGTATATGCAAAATGTATGCATATATTATAATTAACTAACACCCCGGCATGTATACAAGTAACAATACAAGTATTGTTTGTGGAAAAGCAGATCAAAGTGCAGCACTTGAAGGTTAGTTGTATACTACAACCCGCTTAATAGTGTGCAGCTAATCTGTTCACTTGCATTTTTACTGTTCATTTTAGATGTGATGGAAGTGAAAGAGGAAATGCAAGAAGTGGAGGAAAAACATCAGGAACGTCATAATTTCATAAGTGGAGAAAAATCTTTTAGTTCACAAACTGAAAACAATTTATCAAAAAAATGTACATTAATCTGCCCTCATTGTGGAAAGAGTTTCAAGCAAAAAGGACACCTTGAAGATCATATAAGGATTCACACCGGAGAGAGACCTTTCATTTGTCTTCAGTGTGGAAAGAGTTTTACACATAAAGGAAACCTTAAGGATCACATGAGAATTCACTCTGGAGAGAGGCGATTTGCATGCCCTCAGTGTGGAAAAAGATTTACACATAAAGCAAATCTCACAGATCACATAAGAATTCACACTGGAGAGAAGCCTTTCACATGCAGCAATTGTGGAAAGAGTTTTACACATGCCACAAGCCTCAAAACTCATTTGTTGTCTCACTCTGGAGAAAGGCCTTACAGCTGTGATCAGTGTGGTCAAAAATTTAGCTTGGCAGCACACCTGAAAAGACACCTGAAAATCCATACAAATGAAAGGCCCTACATTTGCTCTTTTTGTGGAAAAAGTTTTTTATGGCTATGCTATTTTAAAGACCACCAAAAAATACATGCTGGTGTGAAAACTCATGTGTGCTCTGAGTGTGGGAGTGCCTTTACTAGAGCCAGTGAATTAAAAATGCACCAAAGAATCCATACTGGAGAAAAACCTTACAAATGCTCATATTGTGGAAAGTGTTTTACAGAGTCTGGAAACCTGAAAAAACATGAGAGAGTGCATACTGGAGAAAAGCCATACCCCTGTCCTTCCTGTGGTAGAAGTTTCAGCCAATTTAGCCATCTACTGAGACATTTAAAACAGCATTGTCCAAAGCTGTCACAGTTTATCCTCAGCCCCCAGGATGAAAAACGTTCATCTTCTGGCCTAAAGGTTAATGTTGGACCTGAGGTTAAACAAACTTCATCTTGTAATCTGACAGTGAATGTGCCTGAAGTCGAACAGACTTCATCCTAGGGTCTTAAAATGAACACTGGATGAACTTTGTTAATCTTCAGATCAAACGTGTTTAAGTAAATAGTATGAAATACGAAGTCAGAAATAAAAGAATTTCTCCAAAAAAGCTAATTTATTTTCTCTCATAATTTTCTCACATCATGTCATCCCAGATTCTTATGACTATCCTTCTTCACCCATACACAATCAGGGTTATATTAAATAATATCCTGGCTCTTCCCAGCTTTATAATGACATTAATCAGCATTCAGCATTTTGAAGCTCCAAAAAGTACATCCATCTTTAAAGTAATCCAAATGATTACAGTGTGTTAATATATGTTTTCTAAAGTAAAACAATACATTTGTGAGAGAAAAAGATTAATGTTTTGAGTGTATTTAGCGAAGACATCAGAAGACATGTATTAACCCACTGGAGTCATATGGGTTACTTTTATGATGAATGAATCAACTTTTGGAGCTTCAAAACGCTGAACCCTGATCAATGCCATTGTCAAAAGGGAAAGAGTTGGCAAGTTATTAAACATAGATTTGATGTGTTTGGCTGAGGAAAAAAAGTCATTAACAATTGAGATGGTGTGGGGAGTAAATTATGAGAGAATTTTCATTCTGGGGTGGAGTTTGCTGTAATGGTAGTACTTAATTATTTTTACATGGAAGGGTTATGCATTGAGTTAATATAATGAGGATTGAAAAGTCATTTAATGTAATGTAAAGGATTTGATTCCTAGTCTCATATATTGATAGAATGTATACCTTGAATGCAGTGCAGTTTGCTTGGATAAAAATGTTTTACCATGCTTTAAACAGCTATTGTTGATGAGGTTATTTTAACCATACCCACATTTATCTTTGTAGTTTGTTTACAAAAATAATAATGTTTAGCTGTGTGCTAGTTTATTGGGTGTTAGTTACATAAATGGCATTTATTTATCCTAGATTAAAGGAATGTCTAGTATATGGAAGTTAATTTCAACTTTAGTTTTTCATTGCGATAGAGTCATGGGCAGCAGAGCCAATATTAAATTCAGCTATTCAGACATTTTTAGGGTAGCAAAATACAGAGACCTGTCAGTTTTAAAAGGGAGGTAAATATGTTTCACATAGCTTTTGATGTCAAAGTCCTTACATTAAATAAACTTTTTTTGGTGGTTTGATACAAATTTATCAGTCATTTTAAGCCAATTTAGACTGCATGACATGCCCTCATTCATATTAATCATTTAGCAGATTTTAAACATATGCAGTTATTGGTAATAATAATAAATGATGACAAAATTGTCAAAATGTTTGATTTTAAGGAAATTACTGTTTTGTTAGTATGACAAGCAATGCATTTATAAAAGATTATTACATAAACAGTGTTGTATATACATATACAGTGTTGTAATATAGAATGAATTATAACACTAGATGTGGTAAATCTCCTGAGGGACAAATACTTCTTTACGGTCAAATAAAATTAATGTATTATGTTGAATTTATAATCAATAATTTGTGATCATGTTGGTGAATGTTAAATGACAGGATTGCTGTCACGTAAATCAGCAGATTGTTTTGTTTACTTTGATATACAACATGCACACAAGCCTTTTAAAAATATCATAGCTGACCAGATGGGGAGCATTTTAACTCCTACTCATGAAGACTGCACAAAATTGCACAGTGTATAGGCCTACATTTGCCACAATATTGAGAGTAAACACACACTGTCTGCTATCTGTATGAATTTGTTAGTTTAGGGGGTCAGGCCCCAAAGGGGTGAAGACCCTTATTTGTTATTGTTAGTTTTCTTCTGCTCTTGCATCTATGACAGCACATGAAACTGTATGGTAAAAAGTAATGAAATTTAGCACACAGATAGATAACAGTCTGAAATGTTACCATTTTACCAGCAAAATTGGACTCTGAAAACCTCTTAAGCCTCCAACAGTTGCAGAATTGCTTTTTCCATAATGTTTCCTTGGCTCATGCTGATTTAAACGCGTTATTTTCCATCATGAAAAACTTTCAGCCATTTGAAATTTTTTGAGAAGCAATGAAGAACAAGAAAACCATAGGTGGATTCCAATTAAGGTTTAAAAATATCTCTGCAACGATCAAGAAAATTGCGGGGAACCTGAGCTAAATTTTAAGTGTTGTTGCAAACAGTCAGAATATTTATGCCAAAATTGATTCAGAATTTTCTTTTAAATTTACAGACAGTGCTAAAATTCTGTTTTCACTTTGTCATTATATGGTATTGAGTGTAGATTAATGAGAAAAACATCTGCAAGCAGTTATGACAGGCCCAAAGCACTACAGTGCTATTGCCACCTGGTACATCTGAGAAAACAATGCATAGTTGTCGCATGCATTTAATTCCTAAAATAATTAAGGACTTATAAAGTCTGTTCTAGGTCCTTTGTAAATGACACACTTCCTGCTACCAGCTGGTGGCAATATAACTGATTCACAATACCTGCATCATTGTGATCAGCCCACAACACCAGACATATTTTATGTAGATCACTCAATGCGCACAGAAGATATGAGACACTTCCTGTTCCATTTATTGTCATAAATTCATTTTCTCATCATGGCAACACCGTTTTTTGAGATGATAATCATGGTTTAGCATTTTCGATATCTCTTCTCTGACCAAGTATGAAACGACTTGGGGTAAATTTAAAAGGACTCTTTTAAACAATGTTTTAAGTGACATTCTTCCTTCTGCCAGTTGGTTGCGCCATGACTGTGAAAGCCACCTCTATGTCATCAAGTTACAAGTTACAAGTTACAAGTGGAGTTTATTGTCATTTCAACCATATACAAGTACACAGTGAAACGAGACAACGTTCCTCCAGAAACAAGGTGC
>JAZGTJ010015347.1:0-13447 GCA_036877575.1 Botia almorhae | reverse complement strand
TGCACTTGCTGCTTATTGCACTTCTGGTTAGACCTAAACTGCATTTCGTTGCCTTGTACTTGTACATGTGTAATGACAATAAAGTTGAATCTAATCTAATCTACTGAAACATCTAGACACTTCATCAGTCTACACCTACAGTAGAAACTCTGAAAATCAAGAGCCTGAAGCCAGAGCCAAATATACAACATGCATCTGCAAAAAATGTAAATCGTTTTAGATTTAAACTCTAACCCACGGTTTTACCATGGTATGCTATTACTATGGTTTTACAATGGTTGACCACTATAACTATATAATATAAAGTGTGTGTATATATATATATATGGTACAAAAGCCTCTGTACTATTTATACAATCACTGCAGCATATAACCACCACTTTTCATTTTTAAAAGAAACATTTCAAGGCAGAGTTGTACTTTATGAGCTACACACTTTTCCTCTGACAACATATCCTAAATTATTAGGGCACAACATGCTGAGCCACGTTTGTGCTCCTGTGTTCATCCTGCAGCCTCAGAACTTCGCCTCACAGCAACCACTCAGAACATAAGACATATTCAGAGATCAAACACAGGTAAGGAAAACATGGCTGGTTTGGTTTATGTGTGTTAGCAGGGGGTCTGGTGACTGAGGGTAGGCGTGAGGGTATCTGAGCACACCTTGTTTCAAACATGTTCTCACCTCTCCCAGGCCTTCCGGCAGTAAACACTTTAAATAAATTATGCAGTCTGAGATTCTCATTGGTTTGTTTGTCGGCTGATTATTGCTACTAGCTATGCTAGTTTATTTATTTATTTCCTGCTAGAGGTGAAACAATGAGTTCAGTTTCCTGTCTGGAAATGACTTGATGAAAGGTACTTGGCAGCAAATGAATGCATTTAATTTAATCATAAATATAATCAGACTGTAAAATAAGTTGGGTGGACTTATTCTAGTAACTTCCTGGCAAACACTCTAGCATAGTGGTGATGAATGGGCAAGAACCAGTCACGTTTCCCAACTCGTGAAGTTTGTTTTTTAAAAAATTTCAATTTCTATTAAAACTCATGAGTAATCCAATCCTTAGGTGAGTACAATGTGTGAGGTGAGTTGGTATTTCCAATGTTTCCTGGTGAATAACATGATGAGTCATTATGACAACCATCAGGACATCGTGTTTTTGAATCTATCCATGGAATTTGTACATCACACTCTTCAAAATGTGGCAAACGACTCAGGGTCCTTTATCCTGCATTGATTTCCTCCATTTTCATTAAAAAACTGCCTGCAAAATCCAATTTTGTCTGCTCCTCAAAATGAAATTATAAAATTAAGGCAAACATTAGCGCCAGTTTGCAAACCCATTTCCCTCCTTGCCTCAACCAAATTGCTGATGGGTCCCATGCATTACCAGCCATTTAGGGAGAAACAAATTTGGCAATAAACTCGGTATATAAAGAATACATGTTACCATGTACCATTTTCCACCCAAAGGGCACAAAAAGAACTAATTACCATCAATTCTTTTGAAAGCTTTCACTCATAACCCCACTGAGTAAACAGGCCCCCGCAGGCACTGTTCATATTAGGACCTCTTTTCCCAGAGATGGTTATGTGGTGATGTGTTTGTTGAGTTTACTCTAAGAGACACAACACTCCAGAGAACAAACCACAGGGGCCTAGAAGTGTTGAGACACCTACTATAAGTCTACAATTAATCCCATGAGACAAAGATTCAATCTTTGACTCCCAAAAACAATACAGTTAGAGAACATTGAAATTATGATGTGAACACTGTATACTGGGCCATTGTTTTGGGTCAGAGGCTGGACATTTTGAAGGCTTTTTATTGAAATATGGATGCCTGTCACTAAAATGTATGGGTCCCAGGACAAAATCATAGGGGTGACCCCAGCCCATATACACAGTGTAAAGAAGCTTTAGTGGGCCCCTTTTGTCACAGGAGCCTGTAACAATGTTCCTGAAAGATAAGCCATAGTCAAGCGAATTTGTGTTTTTATGCCCAATAAATAGGGTGATTTTTTTGGGCGAAACATTACAAGCCAGCTCATCTCTATCTCCTGATTTTTAATAAACTGGCGGATCTCACACATTTGCTCGCCAGGAAGATGGATGCAGATGTAGCAGCTTGGCTAGCTCCTCTGCTTTGATTACACTCAGTGTGTGAGGTCTCAGGTCTGTGTGTGCCTGCTGAAAGCAATATTAGAGGAAGTGACAGGGTGTGCAGATGGGCATATACTCAGATGTGTGGACCAGAACGTTGCTAATGAGCTAAGCTCTCAGCAAGCAGTCCAGTGTATGATATGTTTGAAGTCAGCTAGTATGTATCATGTGAATCTTTCACATTTGTAAGTCATCTTGGATAACAGTGTCTGCCAGATGATTGAATGTAAATGAACATGTCCAGTGCTCATGTTAATCTGAACAAACATACAGCCAAGGAAGCAGGGATGGAATGTGGGGGGCACATATTAAACCCTTTCAGTTTGGCTCATAAATATTAATTAAGTTTCCTTCTGTTAAAATAAGCAACATCTACTTTACATCAGTCATTAACACGATTTACTTACTATTGCTAGTCTGAATTGGGGTACTGAGGGAGGAACATTTCTGTTCTATAGAGTGTTTTATTTGACAAAATGAGTGAGTGCAGCATGAGTCATCATAATTTTTAGTCCATTCTCAACAGCTCACAAATAAATTTATTTTCCATTATTTAAATGTGTATTTCTGCAAAAAACAGACATATTTTATCAATGCACATTTATATGGCATTGCACTATTGTGCTAACACAGAGGCAAAAAATGAAAAAACTGCCCCACAAATGGCAACAAAATGTCAAATTCCAAAGGGTTGTGGGCTTCTTGAATCATTGTGGTAACCCTGTTGGTGTTTGCTGGGGTGGTGTAAAAATGACAGTTATGTTCTAAACCCAGTATTCCGAATCCAACAGCAACTTTAGAATGTTTGCAATGTTTGTAGGGGCAGCATGAACAAAGCTTGTGTTTTACATGAATACATTTTCTTTGCACTGTAGCCAAGCAAAACAACTGAAAACATAATTATTTTCCCAGTGTAACTTTTACAATGTAACTTTGATTCCATGTTGAATATTAAATAAAATGATACTGAACCTCCCTAACCTTTTCAAATCCCAACTGATTACAAAGTATCTGCAATTGTATCTTTGCAATACACTTATTTATTTTAATGAATCTACAGTGGAGGGTGGTTGTAATTATTTGGTTTTTAGCCCAGCTTGCTTCATTGTTCATGTAAGCTTTAAGGTCAATAACCTTATTAAAGGTACTGGCTAATTTAAATAAAACAGCAATTACTGTTGTAGAAAAATAGAATTCAGTTTAAAAAATAAATAATAATTAAAGAACAATAAATAATTTTCCTCAGACAAGAATTAATAAAATCTTTGCCAGGTCATTCTGCAGTTAAAAGCATAATTGCTTTCAACACATTCAGAGCGTAACACTTGATAAATTCATAAATGATTTGAAATTAAATAAATGAATACGCAAATGACAGCTTAGCTTTCACCTGGGTAATTCAATTGTCCCACACTCAAAGAAAGTCTCATCCTTTCATAAATAAAGGACTCCAGCAGTGAGTTTTCTTGAGAGTTTAAAAAAAAAGGTGAGACAGTCTAGAGATACTGCAAGGTTGGTTTCAAAGAAAAACATGGCAAAATACATATGCTGTGTATGCATAATGTGGGTGATCAGAAACCCAGAGTGCTCGAGGGACTGAGAAAGAAGCTTAGACTTTGGAAAAATGGGTTGAGTTGTTCTCCTCTCTTTCACTGTCTGCAACCAATCCTGTCCTATTTCTCCTTGACAGTAAGTCCTGGCACCACTGTAGTCAGCACACTGATAGAGACATAGGAGAGGCAAGCGGTCCTGTTATCACCTGCCGGCCCTACTCTCCGCCTCACACAATGCTCCTCCCTCTTCCATTAACTTCCATCTTCATTGTAGTAAGTTTGAGTGAGAACCCTAATCTTCAACCACCCAGCCAGTCTGTCCTCAGTATGTCCCCAGCTTCAAAAAGAAGGTCCAGATACGTCTGGGATGGAGCTAGGATATCTGCTAACTTTCTTCCGTCAGCCTCAGGAGATAATCATTTCAATCCAGCCCAGGAGAAACGTCTTAATAATGCTGTAAAGGTGACATCTGCCAGGCTTATCAGGAGAGACAGATGCATCGAAAGGAGGGAATGGTTGTGGGGTGGTGGAAAATGAAGGGAGAAAGGAGAATATACTGTTAAAAATCTCAAATTCTTTCTTGGAGGTTTTTGGAATAAAAAAAATAAGCTTTTGTCAGGAGGGTTGATTGATACTGGTCAGGCAGATGGCCCAGCATAACTGTTGAATACCAAAACTTGGGGAATCTGGTAAATTGGTCTTTATGATAAGACCAAAGAAGACATACATATGGACATCACTATTGGTGCACAGTCTTCTGTACATTCACCACATTCATTCAACATTCATTTTACAGCTTGGTTTGACCTTGGGAACATAAGAACGGTTCTTTTGTTCTTTTCTCTACCTGGAGAGGATGGCGTGACGATCCTTGCTCCAAGACAAACTGGTGACTCGTTCCTTATGTGTCTTGAGCCAACAACCTAATGATGATCAGCCCTGAGCTTTATCACTACACACCACAACACCCTGGAACATCTTTAAACACCAAGACAGAAATGGTTTATCTTGCTGGGTCACCACAGTGACCATAAGACGTTACAGTGACCATAAATATAATCAGAGCATGACACATTTGCACCTGCAGAAACACTGTGTGTGCCTTTCATGTTGTGAGATATATGGACACAGCAATCAAAGGCCTGACAGAGAGCTTTACACCTGACCTATATAAGAGGCTGTGGGTTACAAGCTTGACGTTTCATAGGAGTCACAGCCATTTTATTTCAGTGAAGTTACAAGTGTTATAAATTTTTCATTTAGGGCAAGAAAAAAAGAGTCAAAGTTGATGATCAAAGGCATTTTTTCTATCTTCCATGTCTTAGCCTCCACAAAATGACTTCATGGGTTTTGTTCATTGGACACATGGACTGAATTCTCATCCTTATCCTGTCCCGCTCCTCCCAAATTGGAAAATATTTTTTGGATACAAACAAGAGTCAGGGTAAATTGATAATAAATAGGTACACACTGTAGACCCAAGTCTGTTCAGTCTCAAAGGTTCATACCATTGGTTGGTGTAAAAGCTGTTTTCCAACTTACAGTTCATTCGGTCCTCCAAACGCAAGAGCTAATAAATAACCACCAGAGAAAGGACAAGTAATGACTATTCACGCAGGAAACAGTGAAACTGTTATGTTGTCTGTTGGATATAATAGGGTGCTGATGGTTTATATAGAGGCAGAAAGATGCATAATGTTAATTTAAACTAGGTGAAGCAAGGACATGGTAAAAACAAGGAAAACAAAGGACATGAACCCTAAACAATGTGTCAAATATGTCAAGTAAGTGTGTGTTGTAAAGTTTACCGCAGTTTTACAGTGAGTAAACCACACATGCTAACATGAGGAGTTCACATTATGAATTACATTATGAATTCAAGTATTGCTTCTGTCATTTTCTGCACATCCCAACTTGACTTGAAGCATGTTTAATGAAAATGGCTAAATAGCTTAAATAACTTAAATAGAGTATTTCTGTAAAACCTCTGATTGCACAATATGGAAAACCCAACACAGCTGTTTAGACATTGTATTTTGTCTAAAGTTTGTTACAATAAAAAAATTGTGCAATGTTGTGCTATGCCAGAACACTCTAGAACCTCTCACCTGTAAGACACACTTGGGTTACCAGCAAAGTGCAATGTTGAGCAATCCTGAGATAATCAATACATGTCAGACCACTGAGTCTGAGTTTACACATGAAGACACAGTACGGAATTTATTCTCAATGTGCACTCAACAGTACAAGGACAGAAACCTTCAGGGTGGGTTCATCTCGCTGTCCACCACTGTTAACCAGTCTGCTAACCAACTGAATACAAAACGCATTTTTCTTAACGCACTGATTCAATCCCACATATAAACACAGACACCAGCACACTTTCAGTGGCTATGCACTGTGATGGAACCGTCCACCATTAAACAATTCTACTGCTTTCAACTCAAGGACAAGCTCTTATACGTGCTTTGTAGGCCTTACAAGGCCTTGCAACAGAAAATCCTGTCACATTTTTTTCAAAAGCCTTTTGTGAAGGTTTATTGTGCATATTGTATATCCATATGTGTGCAACAATATATCCAATTAAACTGAGAATCTATAAATCCCAGTATCTCCATTCATTATAATGATTAAAAGATTCAGGAATAAGTCTCTGTGCTCTCTGTCCTCCCACACACTTACAATAAACAGAAATATCATTGGACACCTGACAGTATGTTCACGTATTATGAATGCATATGCAGATTTATATTTATATTGATTCTCTTTCTTGAACCCAATTGAAGTCATAATGTTGAGTCATTATGTTCTTGTTTCTTAAGTGGGAGAGCTTTATGTTTGTAATTTATTCAGAAATTCACATTAAATATTGAAATGAGCAATTCACAGATGATGAAGTGTGAAACAAATATTGAATCCTTGAATCATGCACAACCAACATATCACTGCGGGTGCCAGTTTTCATATAGCACATGAGCATATGAGCTCAGATATGAGGCAGACAGATTTTTTGATCATTTGTTTGAATGGCACATTGAGGAACGTTACAGGGTCAAGTAGAGTGCTATCGACAGCGTCTGTGACGAGCTGTTATTTACTATAGAAAATAATTTCGACTTATTCCTTCATTTCCAAAAGAAACAGTAATGCTGTTTTATACAGTAATGCTCTTTTAATGGAGATCTATGGGGTAAGTCATGGAACATAGAAAAGCACACATTGTTTCAAATGTATAGCCATAAGGCAAAAACATTATATAACATTGAACTAGTGTGATAGAATCTCTTGAACTGTGCAAAGTTATGTCCACATATCATACTTTTGCATGATATGTGCAAGGATAACAGAAAAGGTCTTTTTAGATTTAA
The DNA here is from genome assembly GCA_036877575.1 of Botia almorhae. NCBI lineage: Eukaryota > Metazoa > Chordata > Actinopteri > Cypriniformes > Botiidae > Botia > Botia almorhae. Next base: position 6,359 of record JAZGTJ010015347.1, on the reverse strand, counting down.
AGAACATTTTTATAGCACTTTTCTCTTTGTGTTTACAAACTAAGGAATGAGTCAAACGTATTATCTATGATAATCAATAGCTTCTGAACTAGACAATTCCTTTGATCTGTAGGTTAATCATGTAGGACTATCTGCATGATCTCCATTTATAATATTATACAGTTGCAGATCCTTGTGGTTTGTGAGATGATCATTTAGAAGCAGCTATCCAGGATGTGATGTCACACAGCCCTTAGGCCCACAGTGGCCTTCCTTGAACTCTGTGAGATGAACAAGAAGGTAAAGTTTTGTTTTATACATGACAATTTCTTTGGAACAGCATGGAGTTTCAGAGCTAGTCTCTGCATATGTTAAACCCTCTGGGAAAACATTCTGGGAGAATGTTCTTTCAATAGCAGAGAAATACACATAGCTGGGATAAACTTGTGAACTGTTGGATTTCTTATTCTCTCGCAATCAGATTGCACTAAAAATACAGGGCTGAAAATAACCAGCCCCTTTCAGTCAGGCTACAAATGTCTTGAAGATGGTTATTTATGACGGAATAAGGGGGCTGATGAAAATGGTTGTTTGTTTAAAATGATTTCACTTCCAACGCAAGAATCCTGATGATTAGTTTTATTTTGAAGCTAGCTTCAGGATTTTTTTTCTTAGAAATGGATTTTTATATGCCTCTATGAAGTTTATTTGAAAACCTCCCTCTAAATTATCATTTTGATAGTTCTTAGTTTAGTCAAATCCATCTCCATAATCTCTCTCTCTTCTCTAAGGGACACAGCAGTCAGCATAGCAAGGATGGAGGATAATGCTCAGCTAGCCTCCGTTAAGCTGCTCAAGAGTTTTTGTTTGGGCAAAGTCCAGCTCAGCAGTGCCGTTTGAGTGACATTGGAACTTCTGCTCGCTCCAGGCATCCCTTTAACCTCCCTATGGTCCTTAACTCCTCCCCCCATTGGTCTCCCAGGTGACACGGCAGTCATCGTTCTTGTTTGCGCCTGGGAGCGCATCACTTCCTATCCCAATTCGCCTGAATCTCTAATCCCCCAAATCCCATGGTGAAATGGAACCGGAAAACCCACCACTCAGCCATCTTTCCTAACAAATCCTTCTTCGCTCTTCTTTGCAGCCCCTGGCTGGCTGTGGAGGAGACCGTAATGGAGAAACTATGAGTGACAGTGATGCTCCTCACAACTACTCATTTAACCACCAACTATGAAGGCGACGTGCCGGTGGGGTGCTGAAAAACACGTCTGTCGCCTCCCTGTGGACCCCCAGGCCCCGTAATTACATTTCACAGGCATGTGAGCAGCATTCTGTCTACACCGTCAATCAGATTTAGTTGGAATCCTCAAGAGGACAAATCAAAGCCAAGGGAAGCCTGTGTCCTTGAGTTTAGATACAGGTTATGAGTCCATGTATGCATTTTACAAAATAATGGCACCGTGTGTTGTCGAATATGGTGGGAAACTATAGAATAAATGTATAGCTTTTTGAAATCAATGGGATCTAGATTGAATCTTAAGGGTGCAGTAAGCAATTGTTTTTTTATGGAATGTCATGCATAAAATGTACCTGTTACCTGAAATATCACTCTTTAAGAAGACCAGACCCTGTAAACTGCAATCAAAAATATGGCTGTAGACAAATTCTTTGTTTAGCCAATGAGAACTCTTTAATGTGCTTAATGCACATCAATCATTTTGCATGTTCACAGGGGAGCTGTATTTGGAAAGCAAGAAGCCAGGAGCATCAGTTTGTTGTGTATGAGAATGTTATAGGTCAGTGTGAAGCTGTTTAATTTTAATTATTTTCTGATAATTTTCTTGTGTTTAATTCACCATGAAACAGCTTGATAAAGAGAGCTTGGTGATGTCAGCCAAATCAGGAACATGCTTTAAAACTTGCATTTTTTTTCTTCCTTTTGACAAAGACATAAATATAATAAATGTATAATAAATATAATAAATGTTCCTGTTTCTCAAATACATCACAGCAGTCCTTTTCTTTTCGAAATTTCCATATATCACTCAATAACCTCAAGACTCAATAAAACAACCGGATTCCTTGGGTGAAAAACCAGTCCTGACAACCAAACCGCTCACACTGATTGGTTAGGTGGAAAGCTGTCACCTGTCCAATCAAGTTGCAAGAGCTAGTGTGACAGCATCATATATTTCTATTAGGCTGAGCAGTTCAAACACATCTTAGGGTCTTTGAACATCTGCATCTCAACCTAAAACACCATAGAGGTTGCTTTGCAAGTCTCAGTAATTTGCTCACAGTATTAAATGCCATGCATCAGTAATCTTCTTCCCAAAGCATCTCCAGAGACTCTTTTTGCATGTCATGAAGACAGCAGACTTGCAGTGTTGGAGCTACGGAATATGTTTGGAATATGAATGTAAGGTCTCAGGGGTGTGAACATGTGACATTCTCTCAGATGCTGTGCAATATTCTCCTAGTATTATCACAGAATATTTCATGCAGGAAGCTCACACAGTACAAGATGCAAGGAGAACTAAATCTAATGTGATTTTGCACGGTATATATTTTGCTTTAAGCTGCTAATACACTAGTCGAATGTTGTGTTGATTCCCAAAGTAATTTATAGGAGATCAGGTGTGTTCACTCAAGATTGTAATGCTACGCTGTCCTGTTGTGTTGATTCAGCCATATTGTCTCACACGTAAAACATGTTGCATGTCTAATCTTCAAAATCTGAGCCATGTTATTGGTTTTGATATGCTTTCTGCACAGAATATTATTGCGCACACACATGTAAAACACATGCAGGCTGAAGCCCTTACCAATGCTTTCCATTTCATTTCCTGTCTTTGCTGTGTGTTCGTATGTGTATTGAGGTAAAGAGCTAAATATTTCTTGCACGTGGCTTTATTTGGGTAAGGGATTGCCACTGTGAAATTGCATGCAGTAGCGAGAATAAGTGCACACTTAGAAGGTGGCAGAAACACCAGAAAGAAAAGGCACCAGACCCCAGAAAGAAGGCGAGAGAGGGTGGTGCCGGGTCTCAGGAACCAGGGTCCTTTGAGGTGTGACTGGGATCTGCCAAACCATCCAGCCAATGTTAGAAAATATTAACAATATTCCCTCATCTGCTGAATAAGGCGGTGTATTAAAAACAGGAATTAAAATTTGAGGAATTGTATAATTGTGAGGTGTCACAGCATCATGTTTTTCTTCTGTTTAAGTGTAAAACTGATACAAAAACATGGTTCATACACAGTACACATAAATGTTCTAAATGACAAGAGTGTGAGTAAACGACAACAGACTTGTCATGTAAACTATTCCTTTATGTATTGCAACGCGTGTCAAATATGTTTTAGGGCAACTGTGTATTTTATTAGATATTGGACTGGATAAAGCCTTGAAGATAAAGGACATTTTGCCAAATAAGAGCCAAACAGCAGGAACTGCAATTTAACAAAAACATTTGTGTAAAAGAATACGAGACCAATTATGACCCTCCATTACACCATCTGCCACCATTCCCATATTCACAGACAGCTTCTCACTCAACAACAGCAGTACCTTGTCTTTTTATTATTTTCCTCCTTTTTGCCACTATTGTACAGAATTTCATTAAGGGGGTCGTGCCATTTTCCAATGGGCCCCCTGCATAGGGGACATAATTGCAGCTTGTGCTGAAGTGATACCCAGAGGCCATTGAACCCATCGACTGTCACCTATTAAAGTGCCACAACTATCTATACCTTTTTGTTTGAAAGGAAACAGCACAGCTGAGGTTGAACCTTTCAGCCCGGTTGTGGCTGCTAAAAACTCAGAGAACACTAAAAATCTTTATCACCATCTTTATTTCAATATTAGTCTTCAGATGAGGTAGCAGATGGGTGTGATCTCCTAATTGGATTTATGTAAGTTTAATCGAAATTAAATCACTTATGCAACCTTCATGTCAGCTTCGTTATATCTGCAGCGCTAACTGATAAGGAAAGCTAATACTTTTATCCTCACTTGCCCTGAAGTAACAGTTAGTACTAGCTGGAGATGTAGAGTCATTGAATTATACTTATTTTTTAATGCCACACTTTTTGGGTGAGTATGCAAGCTGCTCTTGATAAAGAGCAAAACAGATTAGTGTTTTAGGCTATGTTCTGAACAGAACTGAATGCCGCTGAGTGTATACTGTATACTCACCAGCATACAGGACACCCCAGCCATATGCAGCGGCCCCCTCGTGGCTTTAAAAGCTCTTTATAGCTCAATCTAGAGTTTTACTCAGCATACAGGCCAGATGCAAGCAGCATGTATACATGTGTTGACTTACTGTAGACTGTTTAATGTTGCACTGAGGTGGCCTAAATATATTTACACAGGAATCATGGTTGTGTAAATGTATCACATGCTTGAATGTTGATTATTGGTCCGCATGCTCAGCCGACCGAGAACAAGATCAGCATTGAGTAACACAGTGTAGCAAGACTTAAAAGACGCTGTAGGATGTGTTAGCCAGTCCAGCTGTTTCCTGTGATGTGAGTAAAAAGAGCAGAGCTGCTCCATTGCAGTGTCACACATTAACTTCCTTCTCATTTGTCATGTCCAAAATAAAATTTCCAGATAACTTTAGGTAAACTTACTGTAGCCCTTGAGATGTATAAAATGATATAGATAAATCATAAAATGATTAATAAATAAAATGATACAATTATTTCCTTGTTAGCACTCTCCTGTCTCCTGAGGCAATCATCTGCCATTTTGATGCCAAAAAAATAAAAATAAATAAAAGAAAACACCCAGCTAACACGGGTGTTGTTCCAGGCAGCAACTTGAAATAGATGCATTTCAGATATGAATAATAGGCAGTCGAGATATAGTTCCTTATATCAGAACCTGTCATTATATCCTTTTTCAAGAAGATGATAGTGTAGCGTTGAAGCTGGTGATGAAGCCCCAGAGAGGGTTTTGATTTATATCATGTAATTATATCATGTCGCGGGCGTCTCTACTTTTCAAAAAATGTAATTGCTTGCCAACATACATTACACAACAATGTTAAACTTAAAAAAATATTAAAAACACATTCTTAACATGCAATGATACAGGTAAACAGGTGATGAGCAATTGTGTCAGTCTTAAAGTGTTTGTGCTGCGTATTGCTCTACAGACCCTTAAAGTTGTACAGCCCTAGCATTTTGTGTGTCAACAGTAGCAGTATATTACGAGTATTTATGTAGCTAGTGCCTTGAAAAGCATTATTGATTGCACGCATGAAAAAGAGAAACAGGTAAACTCCATTTGTCACCCAGTGATGGCTAGTAACATCTATTTATTGATTCTGGAAGAACAAAGATTGGAGAATATTGCATTGAACAGTCTGCCTGCATATGGACGGAAATGCTGGGCTGTATGATGGCTTGACAGTTTAATCGACTGATTATTCTAGAGGAGTTGTTTTTAAGGCAGCGTGGTCAATCTTCACAGTGCTGTCGCTCGAAGCCTAATGGGTCAAGATGTGGGATAAGCATTAAATTACATGTTCGCAACATCCTGGCCTTCATAACAGCTGTCATAATTTATCTCATGTCCATTATAACCAGATTGCTAACTTGTGAGATTTATGGATAGATTTAAAGAGCCACTAAGCATTATTGATTATGACTGGCAAGCAATATTGAATGTATTAAATGTAGCATAAAAGCTCAAAATGAATATTTATCTGTAGAACATTACAAGAGCCTCTAATCAATAATTGTGCCCCAAAAACGATGCCCTTGCAAAATACAATCTCCAGTTCAGCAAGATTATTTAATTTAAGATTATTTATTATTTATTCTAAATAATTGAAATTAGATTTGTTTTAAACCTCCACACACACATTAGTTCTCCCCCATCTCTGCGTTATATACCTATAATGCGTTGCAAAAAAGCAGCATGTGCCAGTCACCCATCTCCCCATCAGCCCGCTGTTCAGCCTCCGGCAGCCGAGATAGAGGACTGGTACAGCGAGGTCACGCGGTCATGTTTTCATTCCTTTTTTCACCATTTCTGGTTCTGGGACTCCCTGCTCTTCATTTCCCATTATAAGTGATCACATTCTCACCGGAGCTCCTGCTTTCTTTCCTCCACGTGCTCTCGTTCCATCACATGCAGGTCAGGCCACAGGTCCCGTATAACAGAACCGTGGCGCTCCAAAAGACTTTGTCTGTGCACTGAGTGATGTTATTGTGTGAAGTCATGTTCTCCCCGAGGAAAGTTTCGTGATTCACTTTAGACATTGCACACCATATTGTGTCATACTGTGGAGTGGAGAGAAAAGGTCAAACTCTTAGTCACACACAAGCTTTCCAGTGATTACACAGAAATCCATCGCTTTTCTGTAT